>LAPY01001967.1:29528-46448 GCA_000970635.1 Eragrostis tef | reverse complement strand
TCGAAAGAGGAGAAGATGGAGAATCCAGTGACATAACATGAACATCTCAATTCTCAAAAGAATTCAAATGGCAGTCGGTCAAAGTTGGTCAGTTTGGAGAATTTGGGGATTTATTTGAGCATCCAAACGAATTTCAAAAATCTCCAAAAATTCTGCAAAATTCTGATATCCGAAGGGCTATCTCCAGGATTTTTGGTTGAGTCAAGTTGTTTCGGAAAAGTTTGAGTTTCTTCAGAAGCTTGGATTTGACAATTGTTTGAACTAAATGATTTCGAAATTTTGAATTGATTTGGTTTGAGTTTCTGTTCAGTTGGTCATTTGCAGGAATTCTAACAAAGTGACACGGGGTGTCACAGAAATCTCCTATGTAATTAGTTGATGATTGATACATAACAAAGGGATTGCGTCTGATCCCTTTTTAATCTATGAGCCATGGACTGATTTTTGGTCATGAAATTTTTGGCAAGAGTGTCAGACATCATGCATACACGCATAATCTTACACATGGAAATTTGTTTTCTTTTAATTTCTCTTTGGAGGGCACGTTACATATAACTATCTGTTTTCTTTACTCATCATCTCACTTTTCCAACAAAATAACTGTGTGATCCTTGTGAAGAGAACTTAACTCTGCAGTTTTCCAAAGTATTGTCATAAAAATTCAGCTCATTTAAAATGCACAGTCCTTCATATCATTTTCAAAATACTGTTATCAAAACTCTGTCTTGACCAAATCTAATGTACTTCTCGTTTTATATAGGTTGAATACTCTGCAGTTTTTTTAAAGCTGATTTCATTGAGTAAGGATCCGACGAAGAAGTCTACACTGAAGATTATCATGAGAAGCTTTTAGGCACATGCCAAACTGTCTGACCTCTCTTCGTGGCTGGCTATGACAGATATGGTAAGCTCATCTATGCTAAAAGTGAGGTGTAAGTCCTACCTGCACTTTTTCTCGAAAACGCAGCAGAGCTGCGCTTCATTATATTAAGAAGAAAAGGGGGACAAGAACCCCAATACAACACTCCACCCACACACCTGAGAGGTTTCTAAGTTACATTCGCGCCTGTTACAAATTGAAAGACGACCAACACATCCAAAATTAACTAAATCCGGGGAGGGGGCAACAAGCTTGCTATCCCAGAACCGACGCTCCTCCCCTGCCAAGACCAAGACTTCAGCAATGCTAGGGGCCGCTCCATCAAAGACACATCTATTTCGGTGGTTCCAAAGAATCCAAGCCCCTAGGATTATGGGAAAATTGAGCCCTTGTTTAATTTTTAATCAATCGTCTCCCACCAAGTTAGGAAAGAAAACTCTGTAGGCTGCGGAGATACAGATTGCAGGCCAACTTGATGAAGGTAATGGAACCAGAATTCTCTTGTGAATACACACGCAACCAGCAGGTGGTCAATTGTCTCATCCATCTGATCACATAGCGGACATTTCTCTGGGTGGGGCAGTCCCCGTCGTGCTAGGCAATCCGCTGTCCAGCATCTATCATGTGCGACCAACCAAAGGAAGAAACTACATTTCTTTGGTGCCCAAGTTCGCCAAATTCTCTCCCAATGACTGAATGTGTAGCCCCCAACTCATCATCTCACTTTTCCAACAAAATAACTGTGTGATCCTTGTGAAGAGAACTTAACTCTGCAGTTTTCCAAAGTATTGTCATAAAAATTCAGCTCATTTAAAATGCACAGTCCTTCATATCATTTTCAAAATACTGTTATCAAAACTCTGTCTTGACCAAATCTAATGTACTTCTCGTTTTATATAGGTTGAATACTCTGCAGTTTTTTTAAAGCTGATTTCATTGAGTAAGGATCCGACGAAGAAGTCTACACTGAAGATTATCATGAGAAGCTTTTAGGCACATGCCAAACTGTCTGACCTCTCTTCGTGGCTGGCTATGACAGATATGGTAAGCTCATCTATGCTAAAAGTGAGGTGTAAGTCCTACCTGCACTTTTTCTCGAAAACGCAGCAGAGCTGCGCTTCATTATATTAAGAAGAAAAGGGGGACAAGAACCCCAATACAACACTCCACCCACACACCTGAGAGGTTTCTAAGTTACATTCGCGCCTGTTACAAATTGAAAGACGACCAACACATCCAAAATTAACTAAATCCGGGGAGGGGGCAACAAGCTTGCTATCCCAGAACCGACGCTCCTCCCCTGCCAAGACCAAGACTTCAGCAATGCTAGGGGCCGCTCCATCAAAGACACATCTATTTCGGTGGTTCCAAAGAATCCAAGCCCCTAGGATTATGGGAAAATTGAGCCCTTGTTTAATTTTTAATCAATCGTCTCCCACCAAGTTAGGAAAGAAAACTCTGTAGGCTGCGGAGATACAGATTGCAGGCCAACTTGATGAAGGTAATGGAACCAGAATTCTCTTGTGAATACACACGCAACCAGCAGGTGGTCAATTGTCTCATCCATCTGATCACATAGCGGACATTTCTCTGGGTGGGGCAGTCCCCGTCGTGCTAGGCAATCCGCTGTCCAGCATCTATCATGTGCGACCAACCAAAGGAAGAAACTACATTTCTTTGGTGCCCAAGTTCGCCAAATTCTCTCCCAATGACTGAATGTGTAGCCCCCAACAATAAACTCTCATATGCAGACTTAGCTGAGTATTTGCCGCTAGCTGACAGCCGCCAAGAATGATAATCCTCTATGTGAGGCTGGAGCTCGAATTCATGAAGAAGGTCCCACAGCTGAAGATATTCAATAATGATGTCCACAGTGAGGTTGCCTTGTAGATCAGAAATCCAAGCGCGACCACTGAGGGCCTCACGAACCGTGCGACGACTTGCTCTCCGACGGGGAACCATAGAAAAAAGCTGAGGGGGGAACCATAGAAAAAAGCTGAGGGGCGAGGTCAGCAATGCTGTGTCCATGCAGCCACCGGTCAATCCAAAATAATGTTCGTTCCCCGTTGCCAACTTCCGATTGTATTGCAATTGAGAAGAAGGCTCGGAATTGATCTGGAACTTGAATAGGGAGAGATGACCACGGACGATGTGGTTCCGTTTTTTGCAGCCACAACCAACAAACCCTCAAGGCCCAATTGAGATTCTTAAGATTTGGTATACCGAGTCCGCCAAGCTCCAGGGGTCGGCAAACCGTACTCCAAGCTACCAGACAATGTCCACCTTGCGCCCTCTCCACAAATAATCACGTTGTATTTTGCCACTGCCTTGAGTGCCCATTGGGGAAAATCCATTGCCATGGCGAGATAAACAAGCATTGCTTGTGAGCACGAACTGAACATGTACCTTCCTTCCCGCCAGCGTCATAAGATCTGCCTTCCAACCCGGCAATTGATCCGCAATACGGTCAATGATGGGTTGAATTTGCTCTCTTGTAAGCCTCTTGAGCGAAAGTGGCAAGCCTAAATATTTGCAAGGAAAATCAGAAAGCTCACACGGTAGCTGCAAGTTGAGATGCACTTGAGATGCAAGTACAATATGAACAATGGTAAGTAAACAAGTCTGCTATATCTGATCACGTGTAACTAGCATTTGCTTCAGGAAAGATAAGTGAAAAACAACAAACATTCGAGTTGTAATAATAGTGTGTGTTTCATTTAAAGAATTTCTTGTTCTACTTCAATTGCTAAATTTCAGTTGTAGTAATATTCGAGTTGCAGTGATGGAGTTGCAGATCTTTGCTAATGTTCACTTTTCCCCACTTGCAGATGCGGCAGTCATCTGAACTAATATAACATACTTTATGCCAATTTTGTAATCATACTGCATTGCCTTTACAGGACTTTTGAAGCCATCTTGGAATATTCAAGTGAAATGTAAACTTCAAGCCTTCAACTTACAGGAGAGATAAGACATTATCCAGTCATATATGATAATTGGTTATGTGAACTGGCAGAGCTACTTAGTAAACATGTTTTCCCGGGACACTAAGCGAAAATTTGTTATGTATCTATGATAAAGTGAGGTGTAAGTCCTACCTGAACTTATTGGTGACATTGAAGCCAGCCAGGGTGCCGTTCAGGTTTGATTTCTTTTCTTCTTCACGTACATCAATGCAAATTTAAACTGAACGGTTTATGCTGACATGTCATTTGTTGAAATGATAGTACTTTAGTCTAAAGAGGACCAAGCACCCCTTATTAAGGATCGAGATTCCAAGAAGTTTTGATGGAGCATGTTGATTTCGCTTGGTTGAAAGACTACTTTGTAAGTACCGTGGCATGCTTAACATGTTTGTAATTATTTGTTTCGTATGACATATTTTTCTCAGATAATATCTCATCAATTGTTTATATTTGTAGGATGGTAATTTCACACCATTTAGGAAGTCTGAGCCTATCCCTGAAACAAACAACGAGCCTGTTAAAGTTGTTGTAACTGAGAGCTTTGATGATAAGGTCTTCAAATCTGGGAAGCATGGTATGAATCCAGTTCAAGTTGTTCATTTGTCTTCAGCTAGGCATTCATTTTGATAGGCGTTGCTTTTAACCAAAACATGCTTAGCAGTCCCTGTCTTTTATTCCTATGATGAAGTTTCTAGATCAGTATCTTGATATCCCCTTGACTCTCAATTTCCATTTCAGTTCTTTTTGAGTTCTACGCACCCTGGTGTGTTACAGGAGCTGACCTCAATTCTCGGCTGATTATTACTCCTTTTCTGATTGGCCAGCCAGGTGTGGATGCTTGTGGCTGTAAACATGACAGAGGAGGGAAACCTGGCGCGAACATGTGTGTCAGCTCCAACGCCAGATTTTGCAGAGAGAGAGAGAGAGAGAGAGAGAGAGAGAGAGAGAGAGAGAGAGAGAGAGAGAGAGAGAGAGAGAGAGAGAGAGAGAGAGAGAGAGAGAGAGAGAGAGAGAGAGAGAGAGAGAGAGAGAGAGAGAGAGAGAGAGAGAGAGAGAGAGAGAGAGAGAGAGAGAGAGAGAGAGAGAGAGAGAGAGAGAGAGAGAGAGAGAGAGAGAGAGAGAGAGAGAGAGAGAGAGAGAGAGAGAGAGAGAGAGAGAGAGAGAGAGAGAGAGAGAGAGAGAGAGAGAGAGAGAGAGAGAGAGAGAGAGAGAGAGAGAGAGAGAGATGTGTGTTCATTCCGAGAGAAATCCTTGTACAATGACAATCAGTTCAGTCCAAAAGTGACGGTACAAAAATGGAATTGTGTGGTTAAGTTGAATGAATAAAATGCTTATCTAAGATTCAGAGAATGTTCAATGAATAAGGTTCAGAGTGTATATATTTTAAAACAAAGAGAGCATTATATATATAGCTGTATTAATATTATTTTTTTTCTGGCCAGCCCGTGGCAACGCACGGACACTTTTGCTAGTATGTACTAATGTCAATCAAAATATAAAACAACAAAATAAAATGCAGCCGGTACAATTCTAAACTGTCGAATAAATAGTATACACGGGTTGGGCATCCTTTTCTCACGGAGCTGCTGAGGGCCGGACCATGTTATCTTAAGATCATTCGGCAGAAAAGACTAGCATCTCTCGCAGGTAAAGACTATGGCCTCATTCCGATGGGGTCACTCTGCTACCCATGCCGAGTGGGCAAAGAGGATGCGCCCCATCCACCCTTGCACGATCCAATGACCATCCTCGCTGAACAAAAAGTCCTTGTGGTGCTTCTTAGCTTTGTCCTCCAGTTCCGTAACAATGTATGGTCTCAGGGGCATCTGTGTCAGACCAGCTCGTTGGTTTCTCGCCTGCCACTGCGTATACTTCTCAGGGTAATGTACCAGGTCCACACCCTCACAGGCAATGACATTCATTGCATAACGTCCAAACAATCCCTGCTCTAGCACCATACGTGGTTTGCTCTCCCGCGGGATTGTCGCATCCAGCATGTCAAATAGTGCCATGTAATGAAACAATGCACCCTTGAATCGTGACAAGAAGGAGCTGCCATATGTGCAATTGACAATACTCTGGACAAAGACATCAGGCCTCATCTTCCTGATGTTGCCAAGAACGGTATCCCTGGGGTTTGGGTCATCAAAGCACACACTCTCGTCCATCAAGGTGCTCAAGTTAAAGTGGTCATTCACAACGAGCACCTCATTGTTGTCTGTGTTCAAGTCCTTGTTGCAGATGTCCTCCCACTTTGTCCTGATCACATGGAACTTGAACGATGGCAAGCCAAGCTCAAGGGCCAGCCTGTAGAGACGGTGCCCTGTCTCTTCAATCTGATCATCAGCTGCATAGGAGCTGGGGTTGAGGTGGCCTATGGCGGTTATTTTCACCTCTGGCGGGACACCATCCCTCTCTGCCAACAATCGGAGCAAGCCTGCCCATTGGAATCCATAGTGCAGACCATAATCAACAACGTGCAGTTTGCTTTTCCCCACCATTTTGTCCATGATGGTCATAACTGAAAAACTGAGAGCTATATTGTCAAAGGAGCATGCTGCGACATACAACTGATAGGCCTCGAGGAACTCCATGACCGAGGGACGCTCCACCATGAGCAACTCCCAAAGCTTGTTCCCCGTGCCCACTAGACGTGCTTCCAGCCCCTTGGCAAAACAGTGAGCTAGTCTCTGCGTGGCATTCCCCGTTGCTGATGCATGTTGCCTGATCTGCTTCAGTAGCTCCCACGTGTTTGTGTGATTGTTTGCGGCCACTGCCTGCGCACAATAAATCAACAATGTTGGTAGATCAACCACATGCTTCGCTGGGTTGACACCACTTTTCCTACTGTTCTTCTTCACTTCATTGGCGATCATGATTCGCAGCTTCTTCATGTCACTGATGCACTTCTCGTATCCATGCACCATCACTTCATCAAGCACCTTGCTGGCATCAACCATTTCTGGCTCCATCATTGCCACAATTTTTTCAGCTATGCGTGCTTCCTCTAGATGCTCATCCCTACTGTGATTGCTGTTTGCCCCGAACCTTTGTTTCACCTGCTCATTTCTCTTGAAGCTGTCATCTTTCGGTAAGAACTTCTTAGCCTCTTCCATGCCCTTCAAGAATGAACCCACTGCATCTGCACCCTTCAAGAAGGATTCGATTGTGCTTTGGTCACAATTTCCATCTTGCAACAAATCTTTGGCCTCCTCCGTGTTGACCCTGTTGACATGGTTGCCCTTGTTTACACCAAAGGAAGGGGCGAAGAGGATTTCAGCAAAGGGCTCCTGCACCTGAAGTAGTGCTGAGTGATCACAGAGCTTATCTTCGACGTCGTCTTCCATGAGCATGCGCGAGATGTAAGGCAGCATCATATCATTAGGGGCGAGCTGGCCCTCACCGCAGCCATGGGGCAACGGGGGATGGTCAGGGAAGAGTGATGGGGACGGTGGTGTCTGCTCCATGAGACAATTCACGAAGAACTCCTCTGGGGTGGTGGCCATGGTAATCAATGGTAATTGGTGACGCTGCAGCTTCCGGTTAGCATATAAGCGTCCAGTGAATAGACCTTGTCAATGCTAGTGCATGATGCTTCCGAAAACGTATTGCCAGAGCAACTGACGGTGACTCCAAGGTCTTTCACTTGACTTCTATATGTTGCTTGGATAATGGTGACAAAAGGTAGCTATAATTCCAATGCTGTTTCTATAATGGAGGCAAATGCTAGCAATTGTTTAGAGCAAACAAAGAAAAGAATGGAAGCACCCTCAATTTCATTACTTATTAGAACTGACAATACAAGAAGTTAGCTTACCTGAAGCTCTACAAAGACGTGTATTTTGATTGGATAGTTGTCACATTTCTTTTATAAATATGAAAGAAGAATGAATCGTATTATACTAGCAGTATTTTTATTTTAAAAGTACACTTCGGTTCAGAATGGATTCTTCTTGTTTTATTTTTTAGAAAGAAAGTAAGAGGTACTGCTATTTCACTAAAACATATCTGAAGATATTATGATAAGCAGGAGTTATAAGCAGAGCGCCCTCTGCTTCTGTAGAATAATATATTAATGTGGAAACAATGAAAGTCCTAGAATGGCAGCACAAAAGAAATGGCGAGTTGAAAATGTAAGTGCAATGGACGAAGACAAAGATGAAGTTTTATGGGCATCGCACGAGATTCACAAGTTTGTACAGGGAGACGCCAAGTAACAAAGATATCACGATATTCAACATAGATTAACTCACCTAGTTCTGACTTTTGAGCATTAACTCAGATTTCAACAGGTACATCTTTATCGAATGCATCTTTGAGCTCAAGTTGGAGTCAATGTTTCTATGTCTAAAGCTGGCTACAATATGAGGAGTGCACCAATTCATAATGCTATCTTAATTTTTGAATTAATTGTAGCCCTCCCCTCTCCACATTGTAAAATACCTTGGACCCAAGCTGAAAATGGTATGCTTAGGGGATCATATTTATTAATGTTTTTATATGTTCCTATCTGAAAGTTGTAAATAGGCTTCAAGCCCCAAGATCTTGCTGACATCTTAGACATTGCAAATTTCAAATGAAATGCTAAACAGGACATCAGTATATAAAATACGTTTTTTTTCAGAATGATGATAATCTATTAGACCAGCAAGTCCACAAAAAACAGGTTCAACGTCGTAAGCCACAGAACTTGGTTCTTTTGACAGATTAACATATTTTAGATGCAAACAAAAACATTCTAGGGTGCGCAGGATCTATTAAATGACTGAAACAGCACACACGGATTCAAATTTGGTAGTTGCTAATTTCTTGTGAATAGAACCGATATGAGAAATCCAAAGACAAAAGACAGAATCCTCGCCATGAGAAACTTGAGACCTGTTGCTTGATGCAACTAAGAGGTAACATAACCATGTTCGGCCAAAACCTTTTTTTCCTCATAACCGTAACCTGTCAAAATAAAAATGGTAGAGCTGGTATGAGAATTTCACTTGGGAAAAGTGGAGCATAATTTAATAACGGCAATTCTAAATTGAAATAAAACGTAGAGCTTGGAGCATAAGAATTCACATGGGAAAAGTGATATGTTTCAATGTTAGGCTTCAGAAGATTTCAATTGACAAACATCTCAGCAATTCAGTACTGACCAACATATCAGCAATTCAAAATATGTAACATATTAACATATTATTACATCTTGTCACTTTTCAAACACCTCTCTGCATAACTTTTTGAGTAATATTTGCAGATTTGTTTCCATTCACTGACTAATTCTGTGTTTCTGAAATTTGTTTACGAACAAACTCAATGGACTCATCAAAGGTTACTTTCTTCTCAAATAAGATCATAATTTGTAGAAATGTAGAAACAAACGGAAGTGCTTGTAGTTAGCTTACGTATGTTAAGAGTTATCAAGAAGTTCAAAACTTCGATAACCCTATCATCAACCATGTCACATTTAACTTCGACAGTCTTAAGGTTTTCTGATATTGCAGCCGATCCCTCTATTGTATTGTAGATTCCTTTAATTTTCACTTTATATTCAGGTCCCTGTAGTAAGCAAATACATTTCACCAAGACTACTTGATAATGCACAATACCGTAAACAATACAAAAGTCGATATTTAGAAAGTATGTACCTCAGAAAACATTTGAACAGTAAGCTTCTCCAGTATTGAAGAATACAAACTAGTGCATGGAAGTGAGGAGGCACACACCAGTAGTCATTTAGTAACAGTTCCTTTAACTTGGTGAATGTGAGGCACCATTTCAAATCTCGTTTGAAAATGTACTGGAGAAAGTTCAAACAAGAAAGATGAGCCAAAATCTTCACTGCGAACTAGTGGCAATATAGATGGGAAAGAAAAGCATCTGTGTAAGTGAGATCTATCAAAATCCTACAATGATTATAGATATTGTCGCAAGAAAATAATATAAAGGAGTTAATGACCAAAATGTAAGCATACCGTTTGGCAGCAATCTATCAATACCAAACACTCAGCTTCTGATAGACCTTTCAGAAGCACAGATTTGTTCCTTTCGGTGTCATCTTTCACACCATTACATGCTTCACAGCTATCATCACCACAATCCCCCAATTCTGAATTATAACATCGATCGTCTGGCCAAGTTTGCACGCTATATCTGACAAACGCAGTGACTAATGAAGGCATGCTCCCAAGCACAGGAGTCCTCTCTGAGGGCTCCTCCAGTCGCAGCGAGAGAAGACTGGGGACATCAATATATGTGCGAAGCTGATTATTGTTAGTGCAATCCAAGAGGCTGAGATTTTTTAGAGACTTGGACTGTATCTTCTTGACATGTACGAAGTTGCCATTGTAGATAACTAGATCTTCCAGTAGTGGACAGCCAGAGAAATCAAGAAAGCTATCATTCAACCCTGTGTCGGTAAGCTCTAGCCTCGTTAAGTGCCGGGAGACGATAGGTAGGTTATCTACAAAGAAGTAAAGACCTGAATCATGGTCCTCCCGAGAGATACTAAGCTGGAGCAGCCGAACATTGCACCGTATGACGTGCCGGATCCAGAGGTTCACGTGTGGCACGTCGTCGTCGCAATCGGCGGGAACATTGAACATGAACTCGCATCTGTCGATAGAGGCACGCCCGCGGAGGAGCAGGAGATGGTCCACAAACTCCCGGATCTTGCTCATAAGAGCCAGATCATCCGGGGCGCATGGCACATCAGGGGAGTTGGCGGCAGTGATGCGCAGGCCCGTCATGTCCTCCCAGAGGTGCTGCCATCGCCTCGCGAGGATGCATGTCCGAACGGCCTGCTGCGCCGGGAGGAAGGAGGGGACGTGCTGCAGGAGGGCGTCCGGAAGGGTGCCCAGAAGGTCATCTGCGCTCGCCGGAGCCGCTTTCTGGGCCACTTGCCCCAGAGACATTTCGTCGAACAGGCAGTGAGTGTGCTCTCTTGAACAAGAAACGACAGCTAAGTGTAATCGTACCAGGCAACGGAAAGCGGAAGATAGAGGTCTCGCGAGTGTTACTACCTCACCTCGCCGCCGGCGCTGCGCTGTTGGCGGCCAAGAAGGCGGTCGCCGGGTTACCGGCGGTATGGACGGAGATAAACAAAATGGTTGTGCGGCTGCTCGGTAGGGGCGGCTGCCATCTTGGATTCTCGGGTTGGGCCTGGATTACAATTTATAGTCACTTTCTCATGAATGCCCAACGGGCCGGCACGATCGTGCTCGGGCCGAATATGGCCGGTTTTCATGCGCATTTCTATGTATAGCAACGCGTTTTAAAATTCATGTTTCAAACAAATCCAACGGCCGTGAGGTGTTCTCCTTCCTTCGTCACCCCCGCGTCTCTGATTCGCGCCGCGCGCCGCCATCGCTGGCTTTTCCCCAATTGTTCCTTGCTTCACAATACTAGTAAAAATACACATACGTCACGCACGTGTCCGTCTAAATGACATCACTTGGCAGGAATTTATCATAAAATAAAAAAAATATGATGCCTATAATTTTTATGATTCTCTTTGATGTGACAGGGCTAAATTTTTTGCCAAAGAAACGAACACCCCCAAATCATTTGTACAGCTCGTATCCAATTAACCATGAGAAGATATTAACATCAAAAACCTCCAGTAATTTTGTCACCAGCACCCAATTTTGTAATGAATTCCCGTCGCCATCTGGAACAATCCTTCAAAAAGAAATCGATGAAGAAGAATGGAAGTAAAACGAGTTGAAGAAGGAAATCAATTAAGGAGGGGATCGGGGAGGCGGGAAGGAAATCAGGCGTGCGTACAAGGGAATTCTTCAAACGTGATTGACAAGGCGCCCTCCTGCACGGGTCAACTGTTCAAAAATATTGGAAGGTGATTGATCCTGCGATTGCCCCTGACGATTGACCCACCGATTGCCCCTGACGCCGCCGGGATGGACTTGGAAACTGAATTCAAACGCTTCCAAAATACGGAAGGCTCATGGAAAGACAAAGGAAAATTTAGCGATGGGTATGCGGGCGGGTATCAGTTACGGTTATGTGAAAAAAAGTCGCCTCCGCGTCATACGTTTTTGCCTGCAAATGACAATGTGTAACGCTATGTTTGATGGGCCCGCTGGCCGGAATTCGTGTGGCAGGATCTGACGGTAATTGATTTGGGTCGCTTTTAGACCAACGGTTGATACATAGTTGGGTAAAAGCTGGCAGGTCAAAATTATTTTTCTCAAAACTGGTTCTTTAGAGGTTTAGAATTGTTTTGGCTGCCATAACAATTGTTCTAAAGTTCAGGAGATATTGTTCCGGGCTGCCGGAATCATTGTTCCAAGGTTCACGAGAAATTGTTCCGGTAGAAGTAGGACAGCGCGCGAGGAGAGGCCAGGGTGTGCGAGGAATGCAGCTTCGCGACGACGGCTGGGTGTGTAGAAGACACAGAGGAGCGGCGCGAGGAAGAAGAAAGTTGCAGTAGTAGTGGGCCTTGGTGGGCTGTGTTGTATGGTGGCTCGCCATACCACGACCTAGGCGAATCCTATACGTAGGTCGTCCGAAAGGATTGAATCGATAGAAAGCTTTGAGATTAGTGCTCCAGACGCATCCAATGGTCGTGCAGCTTTCTTCCATCTCTGACCATTCTGACGCCATGGCCGCCGCCAACGAGCCCGGCGAAGCCGGGTTAGCGCAGCAGAGGGCGGCGACCGCGGATCCTGCGGCGGGATCTGCCGGAGAGGATGGAGGAGGGCGGCGCGGGGGCGTCTCGCCGGAGAATCCCTTAATACGTGGGGTTTGTACCCCGAAGCTCTCCTCCTCCTCCTCCCCTCCAGACATAGAAGCGCGGTGGCAGGCCGGACTGGCGGTGGGCGGCGCGATGCGGGCGGGGCGGTGAGGTGGCGGGGACGCCGCCGATGGTGAGCGGTGTAGGGGCGGGGGCGTCACGTCCTGCCGGATTAGCACGGCGTCGGTCGAGGGCAGCGGCGGAGGCGGAGGCGAGCACGAAGACGGCGGCAGCGCGGGGGCAGCGTGAGAAGAAGAAGGCCGCCACTGTGCGTCGAGTTTGCACAGGCCGTAGGCCGTTCTATCGACGGTTAACTGTCGGACGGGCTACGCATAGGGAGTCCCCACGACCTATGCATAGGAGGCCTCGTTTTCCTGTGCTAAGAAAGAAGTGACCGATTTTTCATGGAATTTTTATAATTTGGACCTTTTCAAACAAGTTTAGCACATTGAGACCTTCAAAGAAATCTTGTACAGAAATAGATCCTTTTTTAGGTGCCGCATAATTTGGCGGCTTGGTCAGATAGGTGGACAGTAACCTTGCACGCAGACACAAATTTGAATGCTGAACTGGCGTGATGAGCGCCAAAACTATTGGCGACTAGGTCCCATACGTGGGCGCGGAATACTGCGGTGTCCACCATGTGACATGCATGGTCGTTAAACCATACGGTGCCAAGAAGGGTTTATTTTTAGACAAGTTTTTCTGAAGGGCCAAACATGCAAAAACTTTTTTTAGAAAAGTCCAAACTGTAAAACACACACACGATTTTTCCTATATGTAGATCGTTTGATGGGAGTCAATACGTAAGTCAGTGTTTAAGATTCGTGCAGATCAAATCGGATGGCTCTGACTCAAATCGGATCGTCTTCCACCTCTGACCATTCCCAATACCCACCGTCTTCCCGTCGCCGCCGCTCCTCAGTCCCCATGCTCTCGCCGCTGTTGCTCCTCCCCACCGGTGCTTTCACTGTCGTTGCTCCTCCCTCCCCGTGCTCCCGCAACCGCCGCTCCTCCCCGCCGGCCGGTCCTCCCGTCGCAGCCCTCCGCTCCTCCCCGCCGGTGCTCAAGTCGATGCCGCTCCTCCCCATCGGTGCTCCCACCGCTGCTGCTCCTGTCTCCCCATGTTCCCGTTGCTGCCGCTCCTCCGTCCATGTTCTCCCGCTGCAGCCGCTGCTCCGGCATCCTTTGGCGCCGCCAACAACACGGGACGACAATGAGGAAGACGTAGAGGGACGATTTAAAGAAGGTATGACATGGAAGGTATGACACGTATAATTTAAAGTGTTCTATGTCGATCAGTTTGGTTCACATATATAGCCCGTTAAGTGACAGCTCATGAGAGCTTGTCTGCCTACCAAAGTTGTGGAATAATAAAAAAATATGCAATAAACATATAAATTTTTTACATAATAAAAAATGTATCCAGCCTTGACCTCAATAGAGGCTACAGCCATCAAAAGTGTAATTAACTCTTCTTAAATGGACGGTGCCCATGTCGTCCAGTGTTCTCAACGTCCGACCTAAGCATGACACAAGATAGTAGGTCGTGTCGTGCTTCATCCTGGCTAAAATCGTCATGCCATGAGCGGCACACGTAGCCTGATCTGCTTGGAAAACTATAGCTGTAGCCAACTTTTTCTTTTTAAGATGGTTTTATATCTGGTTAGCTGATGCTCACTTAAGTTACGCTACTACAAGCTCGATAAAACTAAGCTTAATTACATAAACCACCTCATAAGTTATTTAAAGTTTGATAGTCCCACTCAGAAGTGTTTTTTTTTTGCAAATCTCCACCCACCACTAGGTTTTGTTGCAAAAGCCTCCTAATTTGAATATATCTATTCGATTTCATATCTGTTGGCCAAAATTTTTTACATGAGACTTATTTATTTATTTTATTAGAAATGTGACAAATATAAACTTTGTAAAATCTTAAGTATGGAGATTGTACTCCCAAAATTTTGCAAGTTTGACAAGAACACCATTAAATACTTCAAACAAATTAAAACGGATTTAATTTATTAAACATGTGCAAACCAGGGTGATTTTGACAATAATATTTAGTGTGGGTGAGAATTTGCAACAAAATAACTTATGGGTGGAAATTTCAAACTTCATGTAACTTACAGTTGTAATTTATTTATCTCGTAAAACTAGTTGGCTTAAAACCTAAGACACACCAGCTCAACTTGTGTGAGACAAAGGGTGTTTTTTCCTCCTACATGTACGATAACTTCAAATCAATTAATGAATTTTACAATTACACCATCTGACTTTTTATTGATGACGTTAGCTTAATTGAACTAAAAAGATTATACTAACAACATTAATTAAAAAACTGTAGGGATCATGATAATTGAATTATTTGCTAGTGATCAAATTAATAACGGTGCTTCTAAAATCACGTCTTTGGTGTTGCTTAATCTGAACAGTTTTCTCCGAACTTTGTCACCGTTTAACATCTTAAAAAATTACATGGGTAAACCTAAAAATATGATTTTGAGGGCCAACATATGGCATTAGGCCCAACGAATTCTCCCGTAGCCTCGTTCTGCATGCAACCTAGATAGATGTAAGGGGGATACTCTTGATAACATTTTTTCCAGTATCAAAATACATGCCTTGAGATTAACACGGGAGGTAGTATCCCGTTTCGACCCGACATTATCAAAATACCCCTTTGCCAAGATTATCAAGTGGTTTTAAAAAGTGGGACAATATAATAAGCCCACAGGAAAAATCGCGCTCAAGAATTCGGCCAAAGCCACGATGCATGCATACATGCATGTTACATCAATGTTTTGCTAAAAACAAATAGCATGTTACATTCATGTTGCTTTCTCGACTTTTTTTTTGAGAACGTGTCCTCACGTATTTCATTATGAAGAGGAGAAAAACTCGCAGCATGGTCAGGGCCTAGTTCCCTAAGGTACTTGGCAAAATCCGACCACGAAGCATAGTTAAGGTACAAGTACAATAGGAGGACAAACGCCCTAGCAATAGTAAATAAAAACAACCAAAAAGGAGGTGGGAACAAGCTCCCAAAACAAAACAACATAAACTAAATGCTACGCCCGGTGATAGAGGAGTAGCTTCCACAACTTGAAGAACTCGGCCCCCGCCCACAGATGGACCTCATCAATGATCTCTTGCGACAAGGCTACCGAATGGAGCGTCCGAAATTCGAAGATCCTGTTGTTTCTTTCTTTCCAAAGTCTCCACGTGACCGAAGATGAGCAACGAATCAAACTCTGGACGAAGCAGGGCAAAATAGACCCTGATCCAAACAAAGAACTGATCCACTAGTAAGTTTGCTTAGGGAGAATTAGCTTTCGCTGCTTGGCGAACCCCGCAGCTGCCCAAATGTGAGACACATCGATGACTTCTTGCGACAATGCCAGTGGTTGGAGCGCTTGGAATTCGACGACCCCTTTATTCCATTCCTTCCAAAGCCTCCAAGCGACCAAGATTAGATTAATATCAAGCGAGAGACGTCACGGCTTGAGTACTCTTTTACGCGACCTAAGCCACCAATCGACAAGAGCGACCAGGTTAAGTGAAACAGATTTGACACCCGAATCAGCGGCTTCGGGTGGGAAGAATCCTCAACCACGAGTCCATCATTGGCACAACGTCCAGGCGGTGGCAACCACGACCAAGTGATTGCTACCACAAGTTCCATTACCAGAAGACGGCGACCATAACTGTCACACCCCAAAATTTCAGTTTTGTGATGTGAACCATTTTTCAACTTTAAATGCCAATTTGTAATACTTTAAAAGGTTTTTCTTAATTTTTGTTTAAAATGAATTTATTTTATACTGTCCAATTTGCATCAAATGATTTTTTTTCTTTGAAAGATTTATGAAAGAAATGGTTTGATTATGAAAATGTTTAAATAAGAAACTTTTAAAAAATGCTTGTCTTGAATTTCTTGCGTTTTCTTTAAAATGGTTTGAGACTTTTTCTTATTTCACAAACCAGAAAAATAAATAAAACAACCCCTTACTAAATGGATCTCGAGCCGGTATAAATCTTGTTGAAATATCCCACCGGACCTTTCTCCTCCTCTCGTTGTGTCTGTGTTTCATTTTTCCCAAGCCTTTTTCCTTTATTGTGATCTGCAACCAGGGCAGCTGCACTAAACATTTCCCGCCTTGTCTCCGCGTTCCATTTCTCTTTCCATGACCTCTCCTTTCTTTCTCATGGTTACACAGTAATAGTCACTAGCCAAGCATATGCAAGCAGCAGCTCGACACCATTCACAACCTCCCTGACCTCCATCAAATTCCATCAAAGACAAGCTGAAACCGACAAGTTAATGACCA
>LAPY01001966.1:53861-75586 GCA_000970635.1 Eragrostis tef | reverse complement strand
CCGGTGCGGCGGGGGAGGTGCTGCTGAGGCAGGTGGTGGCCGACGAGGGGCCCTTCTTCGAGCCATTCAACGTGACCTACGACCACCGCGCGGTGCGCATCGGCGGGGAGCGGAGGATGCTCGTCTCCGCGGGGCTCCACTACCCGCGCGCCACGCCCGAGGTGAGTCTCAGCGACAGCGAGGTCTTGTGCTTCGCGCTTGGGCGGCACCGCTGCTGACCTTGGTCCGGGCTGCCGCCGCTTCGATCAGCGCGCCTTGGCTCGGTATTGTTGCGTGGGCGGAATTCGGCTGGTTTTGATTTTTTGTTTAATTACGGGGTGGTTGGGTTGAGGTGCTTCTGCAGCTCTGCGGTTGAGCAGAATCTAATGGTCCGACATGTCCAATTGTGCACACTTGTCTCGTTTGAGTGGGCGTTTTCAAAATTCACCTGAATCCAAATGATCTTTCGATTTCTTGCTAATTTTTGTATTCTTCACTTCATCACCTCGTGCTGTTCCCGCATTTTCCTCTTCCGGCAGTTGCTGCTTGTCTGCAATGCAGTTGGTGGCAAATTGACAGTATACTTAGTTCCGTGCGGTTAACTGACATAAAACTTGTTCCAGATGTGGCCGAGCCTGATTAAAAAGTGCAAGGAGGGCGGCGCGGACGAAATCGAGACATATGTCTTCTGGAACGGGCACGAACCAGCCAAAGGTCAGGTAACGTGGCATCCCGCTTTTACATTTTTACTAGCTTCAGTTGTCATATGTAGAGTCCTTGAATATGGGTTGTGACTTATGCCCCTTCTGATTTGTTCTTGTCCCAGTATTACTTTGAAGGAAGATTTGATATTGTCAAGTTCGCGAAGCTGGTTGCTGCTGAAGGTCTATTTCTTTTTCTGCGTATCGGCCCGTATGCTTGTGCTGAATGGAATTTCGGGTCCGTCCATATCTTAGCATTTCAATGTTCTGGAATGTATTCATTTTTCTCATGTCAACCGCTCTAGTATTCAGTTTTCTATCTGTGCAAATCACTTGTTTTGACTTGTGCGAGTGATGCACATCATTTGATATCTCTTCGCAAAGGTATTCCTTTCAATAAGGATACGGAAAAAAAAATCTTCAGTCACTACTGCTTGCTAAGAAATTCCTTTTAGGATTCTCTACCTCGATGGCATGGATATTATATTTCCTTTTTTTATCAAAAATGGTATATTATATTCTAATAAGAGAAATAAAGTTTTTTTTTTGAAATTTACATGTTGCAGACTCTTTTTGTTTCGAAATATTGATAGTTCTTTCCCAATGCATCTCTCTCTCATCACTCTCACTTCTCAACATATGCACTTTGTCTTTATTCGTGGATATTTTCCTTACATATTTAGGTTACCATACAGACTAAACATTTTTTACATCGAATCTATCACTGTTTTATGTGGATTACATATCAGCAAATTTACAGTATATGATTCTTGACCTTTAAAGAAACACATTCTTAGAAATTTTCGTTCTGTTTATTATTATTTTTTGTCTTGTGATTATGTAGTGTGCATATTTATATTAATTGTTTTATATGATAAAATATATCCTATTGAGAAACACTTGAGTATAACTGTTCTTTCTCTGTTTATTTATTTCCTGTTGTTCTTTTTCATTCTTCTCTTCAGTGGTTTCCCAGTTTGGTTGCGCGACATCCCTGGAATAGAATTCCGTACAGATAACGAACCGTTCAAGGTAAAGAAATTACCAGGTCTTAATTTAAGTGTGAGAATCATTCTTGAATCATTATTTAGACTCACAAATTTGCTATGTTTGCAGGCTGAAATGCAGACTTTTGTGACAAAAATCGTAGATATCATGAAAGAGGAGAAGCTTTATTCTTGGCAAGGTGGTCCCATTATACTGCAGCAGGTCTGAAAAACAAAGCGCAGTCATATTTTGTTAGATGTGTAGTTCTTCCATTACATTGTTCCTCTTTTTCACAGTTATTCCTACAAACCACTTCCCATTACTTGGACGTGCCAGAGGATCTAACTGCATTATCATGAGTGCAAAAATTTTCAATATTTTCTTTTTTTCAAAGGAATCATCTTCTAGATGGCACACATCATTCTTGTTAATGGCTTAACATGTTTTCCAAGGAAAAAAATTAATATATAAAAAAAGTAATAAACATGATTGTTTACAAAGGAAATTACCAACTTAAGCTCTGCTGATCCCCCCTCAGACCATTACACAAGTTGATGATGTGAAAAATAGTTAAAACATGCAAATCTGCGTCCTTGCAAATTGCGACAATGATATACAATATGTGAAAAATACTTAAAAATGAATGACAGCGTATTCTTTTACAAGACATGCTGTAGTTTAATGGGACCACCTTGCCAAGAATAATTTAAAAATACTTCTTTAACTTCTCTGGATAATATATGACAGATTGAAAATGAATATGGCAATATACAAGGCCGCTATGGTCAAGCAGGGAAGAGATATATGCAATGGGCTGCCCGAATGGCACTTGAGCTTGAGACTGGTGTCCCTTGGGTCATGTGTAGGCAAACTGATGCTCCAAAACCAATTGTAGGTAACCTCAAACCCTAGTGGATTTTTTTTCTTTACTGTTAGCTAATTCTATAATGTAATAGAATATTGTTTATTCTTGCGCAGCTCGATACTTGCAATGCCTTTTACTGTGATGGATTCAAACCAAATTCTTACGATAAGCCAACAATATGGACTGAGGATTGGGATGGATGGTACGTGGTTCCTTGATTCATTCAGAAACTATCACTTGAACTGTCCTGAAAATCTTAAGCAGGGTTAGAATCATGATTTAGTTTAAACAGTTATAATTCCTTGCATGGGGTTGCTCAGATGATTTTTTTGAGAATCATGATGTTGTTTAATTTGTTTGAGATGCATATGAGTTTCATGCATGTTTCTTTCCTTCTTCCAGAATGGATGGGATGGTTACTCATTTTTACCCATAATATTAGCACCCATGGATGATATGCTTGAGTGTGTGTGTTTTTTGTTTCTGACAACGATATTTGAGCCGGCAAACTAATATAGATTTGGAGGTACTCAATATTTTGATGCTATATGGACTAAATTTTCCCATATCTTTAGTGGTGCCATGCAAATGGGTAATAAACACACTTGGTTACAAAAAATTTGGTTAGTGTGAGGGGATCCTGGCCAATCAATGCCACAAAGAGGACGGAACCAAAGAAAGGGAAGGATAATAGACTTCTTATTTCTTCCATTCCTTTTGGTGAATGCTGTGCAACAACAAAAAAAAAATCGATCAGTCGGGGTGAGACCGCTCCCACGGTTTTATTTTGAGTTTTAATAGAGAAGCTCAACCTTCTCTGGTCAAGATAACTACCGAACCCCGGCATCACCCTGTAGGAGTGGCAGATACTTGGGTCCAACACCGTTGACTGTGCTGGTGACTACTGCAACTACCCAAGATGGTTATATGCTGAGCAACATATAACCATCCCTCAGTCTTCAGTAGAAACACAAATCAGCACACAGCCCGGATCTTTTACACCCAAGTCGGCGTTGGTGTCACTATATTTTAGGCTGCCAGCGAGGGGACTTTTTACACCCAAGATGGTTATATGCTGAGCAACATATAACCATCCCTCAGTCTTCAGTAGAAACACAAACACAAGCCGATCCAGCGTGCTTAACTGTAAGTTGGAATTAAGAATGTGAAATTTAATGAGAAATGAGAAAATTTCCTTCAAAAAAAAATTTAATGAGAAATTAGGGTATAGCTTTAAATCCTTACTGTATAGGGTATACGTCTGTACTTGTTCCATTTTTTTCTCTAATACAAAGATACACAGGTCTCCTGCGTGTTCGAGAAAAGTAAGGCAAAAGTTTGACTTATGCCTGCACAAAGAAAATCCTGTTTGTAAAAAAAGTTCCTAGAGCCCTGGTGTTGCATTGGTGGGGAAGGATTCTGTTGAGGGATTGCAGGTTTGTGGTTGCACTTTATTGCCACTGGCCCCTGCTTCGCCATGACAGCTTTGATCTGAGGAACCAAGCTTAAATGGCCTTAGCCAAGTTGAACTAAGTGGGCTTACTCTTGACAGGAGGGATCAACCAAGTAGAAAAGGGCTTTTTCGTCAAAGAAAAAGCAGAAAAGGGTTATTCGCTCCATGATAAGGCATATATATGCTCGGAAAATGGGATTATATTGATCATAATGACTAGCATTTCTAGGAGTGCATGATGTCCGGGTTGGCCTTCTACGTTGCTGATTTCAATTTTTGCCTCATCCTCTTACTATACTTTTCAGTATTTCCATTATCTGCAAAATATGACCTGAGTGAATCACTTGTAAAGGTATGCGGACTGGGGGGAAAGCTTGCCACATAGACCTGCTCAAGACAATGCTTTTGCAGTTGCTCGTTTTTACCAACGTGGTGGAAGCTTGCAAAATTATTACATGGTAAGGACTGAGATGGAATTAAGAAAGATCGTTACTATCTTTTCAAATTGCCAACGGATGTGTCAACTTAAAAACTTTAATTTATTTGTTACCATTTAAATTATAATTTTAATACTCGAGGCAAAAAGTTTGGTCAGTCATATGCTTCCTCCGTTTTTTTATTGATGACACCCATTTTGAGCTAATGGGCATCATCAATAAAAGAACGGAGGGAGTATTTGTTTAGGATTCACAGAGCAAGTGCATATGTAGTGCGTACTGACTGGGGCAAAAAAGGATTTCCATGTTCCATCAATCAAACCACTTTTTAACATGTATTAGTCAAAGCTATTGTTACTTGCTATTCCTCTGTTTTTATGTAAAGAACAAATAGCTATAAGTTGTTCAGGATTCAGATTGATTTAGGCATGAGAAAATTATCCTTAGACTGTGATATAATGTGTGCATTCACCATCTTGTTATCCACTCATGCGAGCTGGGCTAAATTGCATGTTAATCCTTTAATATCTAGACCTGGGTGTATTTTAAATGCCTTTCTAATAGTTTTAAATATTTAGATCTAATTGTATTCATTTCCCGCCAGTTTTTTGGCGGTACAAATTTTGAGCGAACAGCTGGTGGTCCACTTCAGATTACAAGCTATGATTATGATGCTCCAATTACAGAATATGGTACGTGAAAAGTTCTGGAGAAGTGCTTTATTTCAGATATTCTTGTGAAAATGTTCATTTGGGCTTTCGTGTTTCAGTATATTAGAGATATTGACTAGGGTCTATGACATGGTACCTGCAGGTATCTTAAGGCAGCCTAAGTGGGGGCATCTAAAAGATCTACATGCAGCTATTAAACTTTGTGAGCCAGCACTCACTGCTGTAGATGGTTCACCTCAGTACGTAAAATTGGGATCAATGCAAGAGGTTTGTTTCCTTTTGTTATATTTTGTTATAACCTTTGTTGTCTGTTCAAAGCCTCTTCTATACGTTTAGGGGAAATACGCTTTTTGCTCAGACACTTTATTCATGCGCTCTATTAGTACTGTGTAAGTAATGATAGAAACATGGTTGGCCATTCGCTTATTTTCCTGCATTATAAGAGTTTTTTTCCTTAGGTATTCCTGCAAGACATTCAGCTGAGTTGTCTGTTTTACTGTGTTAGCTTATTCATGTAAGCATGTCAGAATACTTGTTCTGCAGAACATTTTGTGTCCTGACCTTTGTCCCATTGCAAATGCCAACAAGATTTATGAAATTAGTACTATGCCACCCTAGCTTCTGATTTATTTGAAATTTTAGTTTTCCCATATTTCCAATCAATTGTCTTAGCTTGCTGATTTCCCTTTTATTGAAATTATTCTCATGTATCTTTAATCTCTCTGGATTGAACCTAACCATGCCAAAATCAGACCTCACCATCCTTCTGTTGAACAATGACAAATCTCTCTCGTCTCTTTAATGGCCTATTTCTGGCAACCGTGCTCGCTCCCAGTTTTAATTTCAAAAATAGATTTTTGGCATCGAAGTTGCTTAACTACAGTTGTTCAAATAGAACTCATAAGTCGGAAAAAGAATTGGACTTTGGATGTATGTCTTAATTTTCCTATAAATTTGCATTTGAGGCTGATGTTCTTACCTTTCTTTTTATTTCAGGCACATATATATTCCAACAGAAAGGTTCACACAAATGGAAGCATTTCAGGGAATGCACAGATCTGCTCAGCTTTTCTTGCTAACATTGATGAACATAAATCCGTGTCTGTATGGATCTTTGGAAAATCTTATAGTCTACCTCCATGGTCTGTGAGCATACTACCAGACTGTGAAAATGTCGCTTTCAATACAGCTAGGGTGAGAAATCTTAATCGCACACAGAACTATTCTTCTTATGAATTACATATACTCATTATCTTTAAAGTAATATCAGGATATTACTGTTAAAAAGAATGGGCGTGCTAATATGGGTCCTTATTTTGTGTTGAAATATTTTCTTAACTATTTTTCAAAGGCACCCAACAGTTTTAACCAGTGGAATCCACCTAAGATCTAATATACTGTAATTGTGATATTAGCAACGACTTTGATTGAACCCATTCCGATACTGAAGTTGTGCACGATGTGAGGGAATTGCCATTACAAAATAAAAATGTTAGGCCCTGTTTGGATGCTCAGTTTTTTAAAAGTTTTGGTACAATACTACAGTTTCCAAAAATACCATAGTTTTTGTGAACTTGGGGGTGTTTGGATGCAATCAGTTGCACGGTTTTGGAAACTGTGAATTCGTCGAAACTGCAGTTTTTTTGAAGCTACAGAAACTCCACCATGGACCTCTTTTTTCTAAACTGAGCAGGCGTCGCTGCTGCCGAATGTTTGCGTGCGCTTTCCTTTCGATCGTGCGCCACCATTTTTACCGCTCATACGAGCTGTCGTGGACCTGTATATCCATCTCCTCACGAACTAGCCGTTCAGCACCTGCATCTTGGATCTTCCAGATGCTCCCATGGCAACAAGAGTTCCTGATTGCTTTTATCCCTCGTTTGATCTGATTGCCGCTATAGATTCAGGCTTCGATCTGCTTCGATTTTTCACCGAATTAGAGAGAAAGAACTTCGTTTTTCTACTTCAATTGCATCCAGGATCTAGTGGCCACATGTTTATCTTCTTCCTTTGTTTGGGTAGGTCTGGTAGGACCGCAGCTGCGTAATCGAATTTCTGTAGCTTGCTTTCCTGATTTGTTTATTTGGCCATGGCTCACTTTTATTCTAGATTTTATCCACATACGTGTTGCGCTCTGCACCTTTTCTTTGAGCATTTTCTGCTGACAACACGTATATTGAAGCATCAGAGAGTTATGTAGTACACAGATACTGTTTTCGTATTTGAAAACGAGGAATCATCATCATCATCGATCGGTGGTAAACAAGCGCCGTCTTTTTCTAGTATCATTTGAATGAAACCGTAAAAAACTCTAGTTCTTGAATACCATGGTATTACATGTGTGCAGTTTATAAAACCATAGTTTCTCAATACTATGGTTTTTGGAAACCACAACTCCCAAACAGGGTCTATTAGTTGTTACAGTTGAGCCCAAATGTCCACATGAAAATGAGAAATTTGAGTACATCTTATTAAACTAGAAGCTTTTCATTAAATATATATTCCTTGTTTTAATTGTCCGTGTACTTTCAGGTTGGTACACAGACTTCGGTTTTTAGTGTTGAATCTGGATCCCCGGCTTATTTAAGTAGACAAATGCCTAGTATTCTTCCCCTTGTTGGCAAAAGCCCATACCTTTCAAGTACTTGGTGGACATCTGAAGAACCTATTGGCACATGGGGTGATGACAACTTTTCTGCTGAGGGAATATTAGAGCACCTAAATGTTACAAAAGATATCTCTGACTACCTTTGGTACACTACCAGGTGAATACTGACTGACAAGCTATTGGACAACATATAATTTTGTTAGCTAAGACCTAATGGTTACTTATATTTATATTTGCATTCAAATATCGGTTGCTTATATTTCTCCTTTAAGTATCTGATGATTTATTGATTGGACACTCCAAGTTTAGCCAAATGTTGCTACTGTAGGTCCATTTGTACCTGGTTCAATTTTGCATTGCGATAGCATTCAATTCGTGCACGAGTAGTTCAAAAATGAAATATGCATGCATGCTTTTATGATCCCAAATATTAAATGTAGAGATACATTGCTACGCCAGTCAATTCATCTGAAGGACTCTGACCAAGCATAGTTCAATGGCTAAATCAAATTGTCTAGTTTGTCCCCCAACCCTTAGTTTTAATGACAAACACCTTTGCAGTGTTCGAAGCTCCCCAACAACTTTACGTCAATAGTGAGTTTGACTGACGAGTAAATGAATGTGCAAAAATGAAAAAGAAAGAGGAAATAGTAGATTAGTAGCTTAGTTAAAATCATAAATATGAACAATCCTTCTGTAGTAAGCTGTGATATCACGTGAAGTGATACACAAGTTTGCAAATGCTTCCTTGGTAAATGCATGAGCTGCTGGTATCATAGTTGCATTGCTACCTTTACCATGATTGCGTATTAATATTTGAAAGCAACCATTTGAACCATTTCTTGCTATCCTGATGATATAATCTGAAATGAAGTAATTATTTGGGCGCACCCACTATTAGTTTGCTTTTTGCACCAGTTCTGACCTTGAATAGTCTAGTGTTCAATTGTATTCTTTTGTTTTTCGGCTTAACTGCTCGGTAGTATGGGTCTACCACACACTTTTTTGATTCATCAGGGTAAATATTTCGGATGAGGATGTGGCACTTTGGGGTTCCAAAGGTGTTCTTCCATCACTGACCATAGACCAAATTCGTGATGTAGCGCGTGTATTTGTGAATGGGAAGCTTGCAGGTATTTACTTTTAACTCTTAAAATCCTAGCAGTATTTTGTCTCTCACTTCATAATTATATTCTTGACAAAATATGCTACATGCCTACCCCTTGAAAATACAATTTCCTCATTTTTTTCTTTTGGTGTTATTAAGCAATGTATTGTAAGTGAACTGTTGTAAGGGGTCATATTTTGTTGTGATTTTTTGTAAGTAAACTATTTTAGGACGTCTGACATCATTTTTTTGGGGGTGCAGCCTGAGTCATACTCCAATGAATCAATTTTGGTCCTTGCGTTTGTGTTTGTCCACTTGATTCCCTAAGTGCGCTCTATTAGTCCGAAGTAGTCCACAGGGTGACATGGAGCTCAATATGTGTTAAGCCTCTTACCACCCTGTCACCAACCATGAGAAATTTCCCTTCTGCCATTGCCCATTAGGTAATACAGGGAAACAAAGGAAAACTGTGTACATGCCTAGCTTAAACTGGTTTCATGGAGGACATACAATTGAAGTGTAAATAAATACAGACCCTATCCGCAAGCTTACTTAAAACTGGCATGCAGCCTAAGCAATCATGGATCTGGCAAGGCGCTGGGTCATCTCACACACTCCATGTCTTCCCAGGGATTAGCTTGGACCAAAAAGTAGAGTTTAGGGACCCTAAATGGACGAATCAAAATGTCAGGCACTAAACTGAGCCTCAGGTGGAACTTCAGGTACCAAATTGACTTTTCTCAACTGTTTAATGGTTGAGTACAAGTCAGTTTGATTAATATCCATATATTTTGCCTCCATAGTACTGTACCCATTTAATGAATAGATGAGAAGGCGTATCAGTAGACAATAACTGGTCTGTATGATTTTTGGAAAGAAAACATTGTTTTGTGCTCATGTGTTACGTTTACTCAGTTTAATCAGTATATGGAATATTCTGTTATTCAGTAATGTATCTTCTAATATAAAGGCAGTAAAGTTGGAAAGTGGGTCTCATTGAATCAATCAATTCAACTGGATCAAGGAGTTAATGAGTTGTCATTGCTATCCGAGATTGTTGGCTTGCAGGTATTCCCAATTGCTTTTATGTCTTTCTATATGAATGGTAGAGTTTCTTGTGCGCAAGAGGACATAATAACTACCTCAAGCGACTAGGCATTCACTTGAACTGCCATAGGTTGTTCATAGATATGATATTTATGCATAGGGAGTACTTGCTCTTTAGGTAATTTTAGTGAGCCCAGTAGGTTGTTTGCTTCTGGGACTTCTTGTGTTGCGGATATTACACTCTTTTTAGTTCTGTGAACGCTATGGGGTCAAATTACATCCAAGTTGAAAGTGCTGGTTTCAACACAAATATTAAAACAAAAGACCGTTATGATGGACGCATTAAGTTAACTGGATTTAGCAACCATTACGGTCTCTAGAATGAATGAATAAAGTACCTTATTTTGGTTCTTTCCATTGAGTGTCATAAAATTATTCGGTACATATTACCCATGTTGTATGTGATGCATGGTCTTCATTTGGAGTCAGCTTTTCCTTTTCCATTATTTGCATGCATGATCATCAGGCATGAGAGGTAAAATATTATTTCTTGTTTCGTTCTGTATTGGACATTGGAAAGAACTATGGTGCTTTCTTGGAGAAGGATGGAGCAGGATTTAAAGGTCAAGTAAAACTCACTGGCCTGTCAAGTGGAGATATTGATCTCACTAATTTGCTTTGGACATATCAGGTAAAAACAATAACCATTTGCATAGTTATCAATTTTCTTTTTTGTACCTCAGACGACATAAAGCTCTGAATAGGGAACCTCTGTTTATATTGGTTGTTGCACCACAAATTGTGTTGCTGTCATGCAGATTCATACCGTTATTCATACTGATGTACTTGTGCTTTATTTTTATTGGGATGCATTAAGAATTTTCACTATCTAACTTCCTGTACCTTGTTCTACACCATTAAGAATTTTACTCTCTCTCCATTTTTCATTTGCTTGATGTTAGGACAGCTTAATTTGAGCGATTTGCACTACATCTCCATAAAAAGATAGTGGAGGTAGTAGCATGTTTGCTTCACTAGCACAGTTGATCCAGGACCTAAGACTTGCATATTTGAATCACTTAATGCTAATTTTAGTACATAATCATGTATAAGTTAGCTGGACAATCTGATAAGTATTACTGTCTTTACAAAATGTAGGTTGGGCTGAAAGGTGAGTTTTCTATGATCTATTCTCCTGAAAAGCAAGGATGTTCTGAGTGGAGTAGCATGCAGAAGGACGACATACAGTCTCCCTTCACATGGTACAAGGTAAATTACTTTTTCTCTACACAAAGATGCTACTCTAAACTTGATGGTGTCATGGCGTCTAACATGACTTCTTTCATTGTCGCTTGGGCAAATTGACAAGAATTTTTTTTTTTTGGTATGGCGTCGGCGAGGATATTCAATCTACATCTTATCTCATGTCCGCACAACTATTCTGTCTATGCAGACTATGTTTGATGCGCCCAAAGGTACAGACCCTGTTGCCATTGGTCTTGGGAGCATGGGAAAGGGTCAGGCTTGGGTGAACGGTCATCTCATTGGGCGCTACTGGTCAATAGTAGCGCCAGAGTCTGGGTGCCCATCCTCATGCAACTACGCAGGAGCTTACGGTGACAGCAAATGCCGTTCAAACTGCGGAATGCCTACACAAAGCTGGTATATTAAGGAAAATAACTTATAATGTATCTGTTTCCATTGTAGGTATTCATGCTTGGCTATCTTTTATATTTGGATTTTTACCTTATCAAAATGTATTAATTTGTCCACATTAGTGAACAGTGCAAAAACAACGGAGTAGCCAACCATAACATTTATTTACGGAAATAATAAAATTCATCAAATCGGGAAATATTGTACCCTTTTTTAGGCTCCTAGGCTCCTAAATTCACCTGGAATTTGAATGAGGACCTTTCTTTCTGTATGAGAACTGTCAGTTTTATTGTATGCAGAGTTTGTTGAGATGTTAGCCGCCTTTTGTTCAGTTGCAAATAGCATAATAAGTGATACCTTTTCTGTCCAGGTACCACATACCAAGGGAATGGTTGCAAGAGTCAGATAATCTGTTGGTACTCTTTGAGGAAACAGGGGGGGACCCGTATCAGATATCGCTGGAGGTTCATTACACCAAAACTGTCTGCTCAAGAATATCTGAAAATTACTACCCTCCTCTTTCAGCCTGGTCACATTTGGCCAATGGCCGTGCCTCAGTAAACAAAGCAGCCCCAGAGCTTCACTTGCAGTGTGACGATGGGCATGTGATCTCAAAAATTACATTTGCAAGTTATGGAACCCCTTCAGGTGGTTGCCAGAACTTCTCTGTTGGGAACTGTCATGCATCAAGTACTCTGGACTTGGTGACAGAGGTAAGCTGACAAGTATCAACCTACATCTAGTAAAAATCCAGTTCCAAGTATATACTTTTAAAGACTGAATACTTCTACAACAATCAACCTACTACTAGGAAAACCTTCTGTTTCGTTACGCATCTTATTGTTGGATGTCGTGGTTGCATCTTATATGTTCCCAACAACTAAGCTCTATTTCCTTTGCATGTTCAGGCTGTTAAATAGGGTATACGTATATGTGAACTAATCTAAAATGCGTGACAATATTTTCGTTCAGATATATCCACCGAACACAGAAATGATAATATTATGCCTACTGAATTTCCAGGCCTGTGTCGGCAAGGACAAATGCGCAATCAGTGTCACCAACGATGTATTTGGTGACCCGTGCCCAAGAGTCGTTAAGGATTTGGCTGTTCAGGCTGAGTGTTCCGCACCACCAGAGACCAAAGGACCTCGAGAAGATATGTGATCAGGATTCTGGAATTTCGTCATGAAAGGGCTAATGTGGGAGCGAGCATTTTTACATCTTCGCAGGGGGCAGATAGCCGTGCACCATGCTCATGCATTGTTATGTGGTCTGCTTCGTTGCACCCAAAATAAAAGATAACCCTGTTCTTATAAATGTCTATTTACCCGAAAAGACTGAAAAGGGGTGAAATAAAGTTATATTTCCCTTATAAAGGTTTAGATTATTGCACTTCTTTTTGTCTGACTCCTACAAGGAATTGCTAACAAGAAAAATGGTAATGAAAGTACAGTATTACATGGACATTAATAGCACCGAGCGATTATGCGATACATCTTTCCACATTGTCATCTCGCGCTGCTCGCTCTTGGAGACGTGTACTGCAGGTGATGAGGAGGGGAGGGGGCGGGGGAGACTGCTTGAGAGTTGAAGCGCCATCGGCGGGCCCATAAATAAGGAGCAAATTTCTTATTTGTGAAATTATACTCTTCTCTTATTTGTTCATTAAATAAATTAAAAAACTATGGAACACGTGTTAAACTAAAAACTCATGGTCCCAATCTTCTTTGTCTTGTCGCACATGCACCTTATATAAGACAGTAGAGACCAAGAGCGTGCCTGATGAACGGCAACACCTCTTGAAGTAATATACTATCTGCTCCAATCGGTCAATGGAGCTACATCAAAACGTTAACTGCTCAGAAAAAGTCGGTCCTAGATTGATGATCTAAAAAGCATGTCTGTACACGACTTCAAATTATGCCAAGTGATGGAACCACTACAACACGTCGCAAAAGAGGCATTTACATAACCACCACATCATCCACCAGTGGAGAACAACATATTCCCAATACCTCTCATACCCATGAATGAGGTTGAATGATCTTGTATGCGATCCATCTTTGAACAAGAGCAAATTTCTTATTTGCCATTAGAAATTATACTCTTCTCTTATTTGCCATCGAAAATTTGCACTTCTCTTATTTGCCGTCGGATCTAAATTCACTTCTCTTATTTGCCACTCCAATCACTTTAGCTCATAGAAAATTTTGATCATGTCACAATAGTGTTCAAGGTACGACACCAAAATAGATTTGTCTCGATGTGTAATTTATGTCAAAATAGATTTTCAAAACTTTTGGACGAAAATTTGAGGTAATTTTGAGTTAAAACTAAATATTGCCTCTAATTTTTTTTCATCCAAAAAAATTGAATTTTTTTCCACAGATAGTATACATTGAGACGAAGACATTTTGCTATTGCTACACAAATCATGTGGTGATGAAAGTACAATAATCTAACAACCAAAGTGATTGAGTGGCAGATAAGAGAAGTGAAAATAGATTTGATGGCAAATAAGAGAATTGTAAAATTTTGATGGCAAATAAGATAAGAGTATAATTTTTTATGACAAATAAGAAATTAGAGCATCGACTCAACCAAAGATGTGCTAAGTTTGTTTTCATTAAAAGGAAGAAATGACGACAGGAAACTTTTTTTTTAGGAATAAGTCCATGTTTAGTCCAACTCTTGCCTTGGTTTAAATTTGGTCCCTCATCTCTAAAACCAAACACACTAAGTCCCTCATGTCTAGAAACCATTTATATTTGGTCCCTTGGGTCACTCAAAGCCGGTTTTGGACATGAATTGCTGACTAAGAATCTGAGATAAGCTGACTAGGCGGTCTCTTTTAACCTCTCTCTCTCTCTCTCTCTCTCTCTCTCTCTCTCTGCTCTATTTTTGACTAGAAAATTCCCAACACCTCACCAAATCGTCCCTCCGGCGTGCTTGACCTATTTTGCCACACTACCGCCCAGTCGCCCACCCGGCCACCCCAACAGCTGCTTGCAGTGCAGTCCTCCGCCATTCCTGCCACGGCGAGTTCTAGGACCGCAACGTCTGTAGCAATCTCGCGAAACAAATCAACAGATGGAGCAATCTTCGACTAACTGTCAAGCTACAATCTACAAGCTGATATAATGGTGAGCCCAGTCCAAGTTTGAGGCTGCTCTTTGTGAACTCTGCAACTCAGTAATGGGCTTGAGAAGGACGTACAATGAGATACGTCAAGCTATTCCTCATACGCACGTACGATCCAAAGGAACAGAAGAAGCATGAATTTGAGATTGCAGAGGCAAAGCGATGTAAATGTGATTGCTGTTTGTACTAAAAAGGATGCAAAATGATGATGAAAGCATGGCACCTAGGCACGCTCAGTGTGTGGGAGCAAGATTCGAGACCAGCAGCAATCTTGGGACCCGTTGGCAGATTTGGACTAGCGGCAGGAACGCCCAGCCAGGAAGCTAACAAGGGGCAGGTTCGGGTAGACGGGAATGGCGACTTGAGGAAGGAGAGAGCAGGGGAGGAAACCAGAGAGTTTAATGGAGAGAGGAGCCAGCCACGTCAGCTTATCCCAGTCAGCAAGTATGTGTGAAACCGCCTTCGATTGAGTCGATTGAGCCTAGGGACTGAACATAAACGGTTTGAAGATATGAAGGACCAAGTGTATCTGGTTTTATAGATGAGGGACCAAATTTGAGCCCCAACAGAAGATGAGGGACCAAATATAGATAATCTTTTTTTTTATTACACGTACAACACGCACGACGCATGCACACTCACTCTTATTAACGTACATATGCAAACTCTATTCTTATGAGCATCTTTAAAGACTGAGCCAGCAAATCTTCGAGATTGGAAGTCATCGTTGGCGCCACGCTGGAGATAGTCACGTCGCCTACCGCTGAAAGCACAACGCCGGTTAAGTCTTAGAAAATTCGCTCCCGTAGAGAGTCAAACTCAAGACTTAAGGTGCTATTGTCTCTTGTAACCAAATAGGAACCTAAATTCAAGAGTGTGGTGACTTCAACCTGGATGGATAGAGGTGCAACACCGACAGTCTTCGCTACCTAGCCAACTGAGACAAGCTCAGTTTTCTAAGAGCATTGGCTCGGTTCATTTTGACAAATACATGTGCAAATAATTATAATATCCATTTTTCTTCGCTACAATCTTTTTTATCCTTGCTGTTGGTGAAAGCGCGAGGGCAACATTAACTATTTATGCCAGAGCAAGTGCTACTTCTACTTTATGTTTATTTATATGACGTTAGTCTGTTGAACTGTACTCTTTACATTGTGAAGGCTCCGTCAGTTCAACGTTAGGCATCTCACTGATTTGCGCCCTTCGTTCAAATGTGGACAGGGTTGGGATCTTACATTCTTCACATATGTAAAGGAAAAGGTATCCACAATTCATAGCTTCCATGGACTAAGTGCTTGTACATAACCAAAACTACATTTAAGAAACAGATGTTAGATGACATGGTATTCATTCCTACGGTGGGACAGTACTCCATGTATAGTAGGGTACGATCGCAATTAAGAGAGACAGCGAGGTAGAGAGAGAGAGAGAGAGAGAGAGAGAGAGAGAGAGAGAGAGAGAGAGAGAGAGAGAGAGAGAGAGAGAGAGAGAGAGAGAGAGGTACCACACGGCACGGTATCGACAGTCAACAGCACAGATAATGCCCATGCACAGCATAAACAGCAGATGATACAACAGGCATAGCCGAATATGGCGCACCGATTGCCAGGGTGATACTGATACTAGCATTCGACAGATTGTAAATGTTACACCTGTCTATGGCCCCACGACAAACTTGGAAAATTCAAGGCAAACAAAAAGTCTTCTAAGCCAAGTCTAATGTAACATGCAAAACCTATCAATGGGGCAACCGCAGACGACCAAAAAGGCAAAATGAATACTATGAACATCAAATATTTGCTGTCTTCCAGCGCCGCCTTTCCTCCCTGCACATTCTTCAAAGAACCAGATTGAACTGTGAAGACATCCTGGGCCTTGCGCCAACGCTTTGTGTTGGCAGATAGTGGAATCCAGAATGTGGCCGTCAGTGCACGTCCTGCTTGCCTATTGCAACTCACAGTATCTGTACAAACTACCCGAAAGGGCACGGACACGCACAACAAATTAGCCGAATCCAAAGCCTTCATTTGCTTCATGGATAGCCAACAGCAACCTCTCCTGGAGCTGCTCCTTAGACGTGTACTCGGGTAAGTCTAGTTGGTTAAAGCTGCAGTAAGAAATGGCAATGGTCATACACCAGAGCTGTAGTAAAGTGGACAGATAATGGTGCTTGTCAAGTTTTTTTTTTTCCCTTTCCATACGAAAGAGCAGAAAGCTTACCATGTATGAGCTGAAGGTAGATGGTTGGTGCTGCCGTAGGCCTTGTGTATCTGGAACCGTTGTGGCCCAGAAATACCCTGGAGTGCACTGAAACCCTCCAGAGGTACCTACAGTTCCACTCAAAGGGTCAGCAACATAAAAGATAATGGATGGTAACATACTTCTGTTTGCTAATTAGAAGATTTGAAAGTCACCAGGTCTACAATCATAATTTCAGAAATTGTATCAGCAATACCTTTGAAGTGCCGGTCACAAACTGGAGGAACCGAGCTTTGTCTTCCTTGCTCAACCCTTGGACGATTTCCCAGAACCACTGAATGACCGGAGATGCTATGCTGTAGCCAGAATATTCTGTATTTGCTTTTAAATCGTCCACTGAAAGCAAAGGATACAAAAACAAGTAAATTACAATCAACCCAAAAAAGAACACATTATTAACAACTCTAAAGTATCGTAAACTCACAATCAATATCTGGAAGACCGCTGATTAGCAATTCAAGCTCTTTGTCATTAAAGATAGATATCAGCTCTCGGGGAATGAGCTCATTAAATCCTTCCATAAATGCATTAATCTGAGGCCTAATTGCAGTGGTCAAACGATGTTCTGCTACTCGGTCCACATATTCATGTTTATTCTCCTCAGTGACTCTAATGTTCCGCCCTCCAGGTATCAATTCACAATCAGTGACCTGCAAAGATGACCTGGGGCTTAGATTTAAGGATAAAATCAGACCAGCACTAGCCGGTCACCATTCAACTTTAGGAAAATAGATTTGGTCAAGTGTAGGTCATATTTCACAAAAGAAGATTCAAAAACCTTTAGAAACTAGGGCACTGGGGTCCCTATCAATCAATATTTTCATTCTAGTACGTTTAGCATACAGAGGGAATGGAAAGCCAATACCTCTGCTTTCTCATACAATATCAGCTTCTCTTCGTCCGCATCCATGCTGAAGGTGAGATCCAAAACGTCACTTATGTCGTTCTGTACATAGCAAAGATAGAATATGTTACATCTCGAAAGTCAACTGTTGATAACTACGAGGAAGCAAGAAGGATACCTCAAGCATCCATTTCAAATTCTTGTAGTACGCAGGATCGATGGCTTCAATGTCATGGTAGGTGACCTTGACACCAAGTATGTGTTTGTAAAATGACCTAGTAAAATGAGCATCCAAAAGCTGACCATCGAAGAGAGCTTTCCCAACCTAGTTGTACACAAACTTTAGAAACAAGAACAAAAATATTCACAGAAAGTAAATATACATTTATATAGGTAGGGCATCATAACTCACCACCCGTCCAACAAACTTGAAATATGATAGGTGCTCCGTTTGATATACAGAGTTAGGATTTGGTTGAAATGTCAAGTCATTCCCCACAGTGGTAAATAGAAGGGCACCCTTGTCGAAAATTACACGTGATAGCGACTGATACCACTCTCTTGTGAGTCCACCAGCATCAATTCCTTCTTCACCTTGAAAGTGAACAGTCAGCCTACCCTTCAAATCCTGAGGTGAACGCATTCTGAGCTGATTATATGAGTCCTCAAGAATGTAAGCACGGCGCACCGAAATTCTCACAGGACTGTGGTGATGATCATGCTGATGCTTGATTTTAGACCGGAAATATGCACGCTTGTTGTCAAAATCAATCAAGCGAGGAACTTTCAACATAAGGGAGAAAGACTTTTCCAGCAACCCAGGGTTTTGGCGGACGAATGCATTCAATAATCTTCTGTGTTTCTCAGAGAACTTGACAAAAGCATTGTGCTTCTCATCAAGACTGGCGTGACTGCCAGATGGTTTCTGCCCACCACTAGACGTTGAAGCATCTTCCATATCAGACGTTGATGCCTCCTGTACGGAATCAGGCTGTCCAGGACGCAACTTCTCACATGTCACAAAAAATGATTCTATATATGGTAATATGTTCTGGGTTCCAGCTGGCAATGGAGGTGCTACACCTGTAGTTAGTGCAGCTGTGTTTGCAGAAGCCGGGGTTAGGTTCGACACATATTCTGAAGAGCTTTCTATTTTGCTTATGCAGTTGCTCAGCTCCAACCATAATGCATCCAATGCTGTGTTGATCTCGGAAATCTGAGAAAGTGCATCTGAATGGTCCTTCTCAGCAGGGTGCTCTGTATCCTTTTTCTCTTGCAGAGTCGTCACAAGAGAACTCAAAGCCTGCACAACTCTAAGAATTGCAGTCCCATTGGCCGAGGAAGAGCTAAGAAGAGCCTTTTCAGAATCCTCATACAGGCGAAGCTCTTTCATTGCACACAGTGTTAAATTTTGCATGGAACGGGCAAGCTCATTTATGAAATGGAAACAGAAGAAAGGAGCCAGAGCTACTATCTTTTTCAGAACTTCTGCTACAAGGATATATGCATTATCTGACAATCTGCAAAGACAACATCATTTATTGCCATTAAGAAAGACAACTAGGAAACAAAGAATTCACGAAAGTCAATTCAACAGAATATGTATTTCCTGGGGTATTAACACAAAATATGTTGCTGGTGTATTCAAGAAAAAAATGAAAAGTAGCAGCAGGTTCTTTTATTTTTCATGGATCAGCATAAATTAGAACCGTGGTGTAGCAGCCAATAAGGAAAAGACATGAAATCACTGAAAAAAAAATCACCAAAGTCCATACCCATCATGTGCAAGCAAGGAACATAGCAGACGGAGCTCTGCTTGGGGAAGACTTTGCAGAACTGCTTGTAAGTTCGTTTCATTATCAACAGCAGGGCTTTTGCTATTGTCCTCAGCATTTGACTTCGATCCAGATGATCCGGAAACATTAGCATCATCTTGGGCATCTTGCACCGCATTCTCAGGTCCAGCTGGTTTCTCAGATGCTGCCTCCAACTTGGCTTGATTAATTTCAGTCTCAGCATTAAGCATGACAACTTCAAGCAGGTTAAGTAACTGCATAGGTACAGAAGGTACAGAAAAATAAGGTTAAGAAAATCAAATTAAATACGCTCAAAGAAAAACAGAAGGAAAAAATTCTATGGTTCTACCTGTTCAAGATGAGCAACACTCCTCATATAAAGTGGCTGATTCAACAGAGTTAACAGCAGAACAAGCGCAAAGGCTTTCTGCTCCTCACCACCGTCTACAAGGACAGCCTTTCCACGCCCCTGATCAAATTGTTCAGTGCGGCATTTTGACGGGCAAGGGAACTCCAGAAAAAGTAAGAGTTTAGCAACATTTGGATGACTTCTTGCCAAGTATGTCAATGTTTCAAGCACACGACGTGAGACTAATGGAGGAACACCTAATCACGGTAAGAAAGAAACATCAATAAACAATTGACATGTATTTTCAAGCATGGAACATGTACCAACATCAGGAGCACAATTAAAACAGGTTCAAGGACTCGTTACCATCTGACGATTGAGGACGTGAATATGTGATATTTGCATGGCAACCATATAACCTAAAGGGCTGCTCAGTTGAATCTGTTGATTTTTTCGACGAACCCTGCAGATCAAGCATAAGCATATCCACCAGAATTTGAATCAATGACTTCCTGCTTTCCCGGTGAGCACAAAGGTTCAATAAAAGCCTCTGAAGTTGACCCTTGTATAGAGGCTGTAAACATAATACAAAATACTATTACCAAATGTGTTCCCAGCATTCCAAACATAGTGGAACCCATTAGATATAACAATCATATTACCTGAACAACTCGAAGCAACCGAATAAGAGCATTAAGGGCATCCTCGTCAACAAGAGGAGCACCTTCCGTCTCAATTGGCTTGCCAGTAGATCGGGAGGAATCGCCAGCATTTCTATCAAGGCTTGATCCAATGATGTCACCACGTCGAGAGGACTCACCTCTCCTGTTTCTGGAGCCCATGCCAAAAAGTGAACCACTATGATACCGATGAGCAAATCTCTCCCTCAACATGTTCGCTTCGGCAACTAGTGCAGGTGTCAGCGTAGCTAGCAGAGTGTCCGGCGATGTCAAAAGCACCTTTAGTGAAGGTCAATACAAAAGGAGACAATGAGAGACAGTTCAAGAAAATCATTCAGGAATAAAAATAGATATTGAAACAGACCATACCTCTTCACGAATTTCGTTGGGAAATGTTGCTATAATTGAAACAGCATCCATTTCCACAGGTTGTCCTTCTAGTTCTTGTGATTGTTGCAACCTCTGGGCACGTTGTTGAGCTAGAACCTCCTCCCGTATATCAGGCGGAAGTGCAGCAAGGAACTCAGGATCAATATCACCGTCATTCTGAGGTTGCTCACTAGAAGTCGGAGCTGCTTGATTTTGACGTGAAGAAAGAACTTCAGCTCGCAAGTCCTCTGGAAGAGCCTCCAAAAATGTAGGATCAATTGAGTCTGTGTCAGGAGCTCTGGCAGGCTCCTGATTCCCATCATTAGCATTCTGATCAGATTCTTGGTTCGGATTTTGAGGAACCTCACTAACACTCTCCAGAGATGCATCTCTGCTACCTATTGGCACACCACTTCCAGATGGACGCCGTGATCGAGCAGCTGCTTGCATATCACCTAATGGTAATCGCTCTGAAGCCCCATGCCGGTCACCATCGTCATGCCCTTCAACACTTCCGATTTCAACCTCCAAACTTCGGAGACTCTCACCCAAAGTAGCACCACTGCCACTGCTTGCTTGGCTGACTGCTTCAACGTCTCGTGCAACAGCATCACTACGTTCATACTGCATCTCTGTAGCATGCTCACTTGCATTGGACACATCTCTCTGAAGTGCATCACTGTTAGGAGGTGCAGGGCCAGCACTTTCTGAGGCATCTATCTCAGACATTGCCACAGGATTATCCACAGTTTCATTGTTGTCGTTCTGT
>LAPY01001966.1:3254-42673 GCA_000970635.1 Eragrostis tef | reverse complement strand
TGAGCCTCACTTGCTGCACGGCCAATATCACGGTAGATATTAATGAGATCAGACACCTGAGACTCTATCAGCCCAGAACCCCTTCGCCTTAAAAGTGGATCAAGATACTGCCTGAAATTAGTGTATCTGTTATCATCAATTTCACTAACAGATGAGTCAAGTTGCGAGCCTGAATTTACTGAAGAAGATGAACTGGCTTCAGGATCAATTTTCTTTTCTTCAAAATGAGAAATTTGCCAAAGCACTTCCCGGTGAACTCGTCCAATATCTTCCAGGATCTCCTTGCTGGCATCTCCAAATTCTGATAGCAGAGCATTCATCCACCGATTGTCTTTTGAGGCAGCAAGGAAGAGCAGAAATTCAACAACAAATAGAGATGGGATGGCTCCTTTTTCTAATTTGGTCACTTCATTTGAGCTAGAAACTTTATCAAGTTCCTGCAATGCATTCTTCAAATGCTCTCTTAGGGAAGAGCAAAATGCACGTGCAAGCGGAGTAGAGTGGTGCTGAGTGAAGCCCTTGAATACCATCGTGCTATGGAGAGCAATAGGCATCCCTCCGGATGACTGTGTGATGCTAGGCCTCAACAAGAGTGTCAAAAGAGCCTGCAGACCTCCTTTTTCAACAAATAAACGGCATGTTTCAGAGTTCTCCATTGTCCGGTGCACCAACACCATTACATGGAAAATGCTCAAATGAGAAAACTGTTCATCATTACTGCCCTCCATGCTGGAATCCATAGTACTTACTAAGTCACGACCTTCAACATCAGTCTCCATATCTGTTCTTTCTTCAGAGACGACTTGTTCATTGCTTCCGTCATCCTGAGGTGAGCAAAGTTTGTTGATTATTTCAATGATGATGTCAACACCAGTACTTCTCAGAGATTGCACATGACGAAGAAGCTCCTCCACAGCATTAGCTAATAGGACCACACCTTCATTCATTGGAAGCAAGTATTTTCTGCTCGTGAAGGTATCTACAAGAAAGCGTAATGCTGAAGTTTCCCTGACAGCCTCAAGCCCTTGGTTATTGAGGCAGATTGCACCCAGACCATTAGGAACACAGATAAGGGCTTTACAAGATGGCACTACCCCAGCATTCACTGATGACAGAAAAGCATCTGGAAGACCAAGTTCCTTCAAAGCAGGAAAGCATGTAGGATCCTTATGAATAATCTCACTCATAACAGTAACTGCTGAAAAATAGATGTCTCCCCCAAACTTATCCACGTTCTGAAATATAAGTGAAAGTGAAACAGGCAATGAGTTATCTTGGGAGTTTTGAGAACGAGCAGGATTTCCAGGAGAATATGTAGCAGACCCCAGTGCCTTGAGCAAAGCCTTAATCAATCGCTTCTGGGAATACAGGTGGTCCTCTTCTGATTTCACTGCATCACTAGTAAGCATTGAATTGGGACTATCAGCAGTACCAATAACACGCTGGACTTCTACATGCAACCTCCGAGACAAAAGCTCCACACCACCTAAATCTTTAAAAAGAGAAACGGCAGGACTGCTGTACTCCATCAGCTTTTGGAGAGTCTTCACTGCCAAACAGACAAGATGCATATGGGAAGGATCATTGTCTTGCAGGAGGGGCAAAAGAGGAGGAACCATCCCTGAACCTCTAACTGTAGTCCCAGAACTTGATGAAGACAGCACATGGAGCAGAAAAAATTGGAGGAGGGCGTCAACAATTAGAGGAGATGAGGTATCATTAGGGCTGTTGAGTGATGATATAGCTTTCTGCAGGACACTGAGCAAGACCATGCGATTTCCACCAGCAGAGATGATACTTGATCCACTTAGTATCCTAGCACGCTCATGAGATGATGCATATGCTGCCAGCTGTGCTCCGAGTGCAAGCATGGCCAGTGCACGAATGGGCCCAGGCACAAAATCTTCTGACCGAACAAGCCTGATTAACTCATTTATGTACTCTGGTTCATTTGTAAAGAAAGATGTGAGTTCGTCATGAGCATCACTGGATTGCACCAAAACAATGAAGGAAAGGAGACTTATGCGGCTATACAGCCTGCATGTCCTGAGCCTCACTTGCTGCACGGCCAATATCACGGTAGATATTAATGAGATCAGACACCTGAGACTCTATCAGCCCAGAACCCCTTCGCCTTAAAAGTGGATCAAGATACTGCCTGAAATTAGTGTATCTGTTATCATCAATTTCACTAACAGATGAGTCAAGTTGCGAGCCTGAATTTACTGAAGAAGATGAACTGGCTTCAGGATCAATTTTCTTTTCTTCAAAATGAGAAATTTGCCAAAGCACTTCCCGGTGAACTCGTCCAATATCTTCCAGGATCTCCTTGCTGGCATCTCCAAATTCTGATAGCAGAGCATTCATCCACCGATTGTCTTTTGAGGCAGCAAGGAAGAGCAGAAATTCAACAACAAATAGAGATGGGATGGCTCCTTTTTCTAATTTGGTCACTTCATTTGAGCTAGAAACTTTATCAAGTTCCTGCAATGCATTCTTCAAATGCTCTCTTAGGGAAGAGCAAAATGCACGTGCAAGCGGAGTAGAGTGGTGCTGAGTGAAGCCCTTGAATACCATCGTGCTATGGAGAGCAATAGGCATCCCTCCGGATGACTGTGTGATGCTAGGCCTCAACAAGAGTGTCAAAAGAGCCTGCAGACCTCCTTTTTCAACAAATAAACGGCATGTTTCAGAGTTCTCCATTGTCCGGTGCACCAACACCATTACATGGAAAATGCTCAAATGAGAAAACTGTTCATCATTACTGCCCTCCATGCTGGAATCCATAGTACTTACTAAGTCACGACCTTCAACATCAGTCTCCATATCTGTTCTTTCTTCAGAGACGACTGGTTCATTGCTTCCGTCTTGCTGAGGTGAGCAAAGTTTGTTGATTATTTCAATGATGATGTCAACACCAGTACTTCTCAGAGATTGCACATGACGAAGAAGCTCCTCCACAGCATTAGCTAAAAGGACCACACCCTCATTCATTGGAAGCAAGTATTTTCTGCTCGTGAAGGTATCTACAAGAAAGCGTAATGCTGAAGTTTCCCTGACAGCCTCAAGCCCTTGGTTATTGAGGCAGATTGCACCCAGACCATTAGGAACACAGATAAGGGCTTTACAAGATGGCACTACCCCAGCATTCACTGATGACAGAAAAGCATCTGGAAGACCAAGTTCCTTCAAAGCAGGAAAGCATGTAGGATCCTTATGAATAATCTCACTCATAACAGTAACTGCTGAAAAATAGATGTCTCCCCCAAACTTCTCCACGTTCTGAAATATAAGTGAAAGTGAAACAGGCAATGAGTTATCTTGGGAGTTTTGAGAACGAGCAGGATTCCCAGGAGAATATGTAGCAGACCCCAGTGCCTTGAGCAGAGCCTTAATCAATCGCTTCTGGGAATACAGGTGGTCCTCTTCTGATTTCACTGCATCACTAGTAAGCATTGAATTGGGACTATCAGCAGTACCAATAACACGCTGGACTTCTACATGCAACCTTCGAGACAAAAGCTCCACACCGCCTAAATCTTTAAAAAGAGAAACAGCAGGACTGCTGTACTCCATCAGCTTTTGGAGAGTCTTCACCGCCAAACAGACAAGATGCATATGGGAAGGATCATTATCTTGCAGGAGGGGCAAAAGAGGAGGAACCATCCCTGAACCTCTAACCGTAGTCCCAGAACTTGATGAAGACAGAACATGGAGCAGAAAAAATTGGAGGAGGGCGTCAACAATTAGAGGAGATGAGGTATCATTAGGGCTGTTGAGTGATGATATAGCTTTCTGCAGGACACTGAGCAAGACCATGCGATTTCCACCAGCAGAGATGATACTTGATCCACTTAGTATCCTAGCACGCTCATGAGATGATGCATATGCTGCCAGCTGTGCTCCGAGTGCAAGCATGGCCAGTGCACGAATGGGCCCAGGCACAAAATCTTCTGACCGAACAAGCCTGATTAACTCATTTATGTACTCTGGTTCATTTGTAAAGAAAGATGTGAGTTCGTCATGAGCATCACTGGATTGCACCAGAACAATGAAGGAAAGGAGACTTATGCGGCTATACAGCCTGCATGTCCTTGCTGAATTGAAGGCATGTGCATATCTTATCCTTGTTAACAAGGCAAACCTGTGCTCTGGCGGCACATTGAACTTGTCAATGCATTGCTTCAGTATGCTTAAGTCATCGTCCTTCTGAAGATGCATGTCCGGAATATGTATCACACACAAATTGGATGACTTGCTCTTGTCACTAGTTTGGTCAGAATCTTGGGCAGTGCCCACATTATATTCAAAATGAAGAGTTGAACCAAGGCGATGCTGCGTGCCATCATATTTGCTCTCCACATCTGCTGGGAATAAGCTTAAACCTTCCTGCTGATTTCGCTCATTTGCCACAACACAAGAATATAAGCCCAATCCTTCCTCCTTGCTACCCCATCCTTGAGCCAATGATAGAAGATGGCTGTTTATAGCACCACAGCTAATAAGCTTTCCGTTCATATGCAACTTTGAAGGATTTATTTTCACCAGTGCAGCAAGAGTTTCCAAAGCCGCAACGACTATCTCAGGATCTGAGGATGCCAGGAGAAGCTTAAAATGCTGAAAAGAGAAAAGGATAATGAATTAATATGAGTAGTTAATTCCCATATTTGGAACATAAAAGAAGAGATAACAATGCACAAAAAAGCTAACCTCAAGACCAGCAAAAGAACTTTTATTCTGGCAATTCTCCAAAATAATCTGCATAACTCTTAAAATTTTCAATATCGTGTGTTTTGGCAAAGGAGCATCCTCGGCCATATCATCAGATAGAAGAAGATCCTTCCTAGAAGAAATGTATGTCTTGAAATATGTGTCAAAATGTGTAAACAGAGGCTTCCAGTGGTGAAAATTTCCCTGTGATCAAGTGCCACAAGTAAGCAACTACAAAAAAGTAAGAACGTGCAAATATAGATAACATAAGGAGTTTTCTAAAACAAATCACCTTATTGAACTCCCAACGGAAGCCTGAGAGTGGTATGGCAATATCATGTAGGGGAATACTGATTACCCGATCGATAAATGCTTTAACATTTGCAGGCTGCAGCAATGCAAACACATACAGAAAAAAAATCATCAGCAAGAGTTCCTTACTACAGGTGCTATATGAGATTATTGCAAAAGTTCATACAGCTAGCAAAAGAATCAGATAAGAGTTTCAATAAATAACTTGTGCACATGAGTAAAAACATAGTAAGGAATACCCTTTACCCTTATGTCATATGAAACCACTTGATCATGAAAAAATGGCATGTAAATTCACTTATTTGTTACACTAGAGTACACTGAATTTGCATTACAGCCTCTATGCTTGTTCCTTTAGGTAAAAGAACATGGAAAGGTTCCTTTATAGTTTGTCAGCCACAAAATGAGTTCAAACGCCACCCAATGCTCAGTTATTAGGAATTAATTAACAAACCCGCTTTAGACTCAGCAAGGCTATATAACGAGAACCAAGTTCAGGCAGATCTCAGACAATGCGGGCATGTTTGGTTCCAGCCTGGGAACACTGCCTGGCCCAGGCAGGTGCATCGCACCACAGGCAGACCAAATCCAACACCTGGGAAGGGCGCTGCTTGGCAGGCAGGATTTTGAGGGTGCTAACAAAAGAAGCCCTAACTGATAACTACAAGTATCAATGGAGCAATAACCAAATCTCTTTACGCAAAGCCACAAAAATCGGGTAAAGTACTAACAATAACTACCTTGATTCAGAATGTAATACTCGGTGTGTTACTAAAAACAATGTCATAATGATGGCTGCTGTTCAAAGAATAGGCGTCCAAATCACAAGCATAATGGTTAAGAATTAAGAACGACCATAAAAATTTGTGATAGATTTGATCAGCCTAACCGTGGAGACACAAGAGATGCAACTACTACAACATAAAAGAAACAGAATAGTAGTGTAAATAGGAGTAAGTACTTTTAAACTTTTCTGTGGATTCTACCTAAGTACTGGTCTGCGATCTCAACAAGGCACAGAAGTAAATCCCTAATAAACCATAATAAAACGAAAAGGGTGTGACATTCAGAGACTACTAGCTGTTTGGGGCCCTGAACAGTAATGACTAGGACAGACAAGAGGTATGGGCATTGGCTAGGACAGCCAAGAGGTATGAAATGCCCAACAGCAGCCTCATAGTGGCAAGGTTCATAACTAAACATCAGTGTATCCCTAAAAAAAGCTAGTAGGCTTGTGTAACCCAGCTCCCACCATAATAAGGCACCCAAAATCTAGACTGCAGTCAGCATAGCAAGAATGGAACAATAGAACTCATATCACAGCAGCAGTAGCAGCAGGCCTAGCGCCAAGCGCAGGAACACGCCCTGTTTAAGCAGCTAGCTAGCACCAGAGCATGACACTACAACAGCAGGACAACTGAACAAGAGCAGGAACCAGAGAGACCTCACAGGACTGAAGCAACAGGCCTAAACAACTTAACCATGGTCTCTCTTCAAGTTAAAACAACACCAACTACCCACCACCCCACCAATCCCCACACTCAACACCGATCACAACCGAGCAACAGCAACAACTAAAACCCAACCCCCCACGCCGCGAGCACGATCAAAACCCTAGCCCAGAGGTACTACGGCTCACCGGCACCACCAGCACGGCCGCATCGCATCTACCCCGATCAAAACCCTAGGACACGGGCGAGCTGCCCCGACGAGGAAGGGGAGGGTGGACTCACCGGCTCGGTCTCGACCACCTTGATCACGGGGTTGACGGCGCGGCTCCCGGACAGGATCTGCTGCAGGCGCAGCGGGAAGCTGGCCCTGTGCGCCGCCATGCCCGCCATCTCCGACGGGAACCCCTCACCTGCGCGTCACCTGCGAAACGAACCACCGAATCGTGAGCATACAGACAGAACCCCGCTCGGAATGCGGGGCCGCGGGAGGGGGAGGGGGAGGGGGATAAGGGGGACGAGGAGTGGCCGCAGGCAGTACCTCTGGGGATTTAGACCGGCGAGGCGCGCACATCGGACGCGGAGGCCGCCGGCGTAGGGCGGGGCGCGGCGGGGATTCAGGAGAGAGGCGGCGACGAGAGAGGATTGTTTGTGTTTGGGGGAGTGTGAAGAGGAAGGGGAAGGGGAGGAAACTTGGGAGGAGGGTTGGGGGCGGCCTCTCGCTTTTTCTCGAGGAGAAAAGGAGGCGCACTGGAGCACGGTAGGTCACGGGCCCGGCGCGTGACGGGGCGGTCAAGCGGACCCCACTGCCCAGGGGTTGGGCTCGGCTCGGCTGAGCTGGACCGGCCGCCCTTGGCATGGCGGTTCCGAGGTTCAGGATTCTTCTTCGTTTTTTGCCCCAAAAAAAGAGACAAAAAAGAGTCTCCTTTGTTTTTCCATTTCGGTGGCTTCAGGAGATTTCATTCAGTATGGCCGGCGGCAAGGCGGCAAGGCCAAGACTCCACGGTTCTTCTTCCAGGACCGGGCTGGCCGAGTTTTTTTTTTTGATAAAAGTTTTTCTTTAAGAGAGTGATGTTTATCGATATTAGGCTATGATTTGAAAATACTCTAAGGTAGCGTAGATGAAATGGAGAGGGAGAGGAAGCTGAAAAAATGAAATTTTGCGGTGTGTCTAATGGAATCCGGGCTTTGTGTTTAGATCAATCTCAATGTAAGTTTATAAGAGTCCAAACTTATTAAATAACATGCCACATAGGCAAAAGTTAGTGACGCCGCATGAAATTTGTAATGAGGAGATGGTTTTCATCTCATCTAGTGTACACGGTTTTTTAAACTACGAAGCTGGAATAAAACTCCATTAAAAATAATTTGTGCCATCTTCACATAGTTCATCTACTACTATTAATCATTTAAGGCTCTGTTTGGATCCACCTCCAAAACTTTTAGTTGGCTAATTTTAGTCACTTTGTATCTAAACACGACCTTCTAAAATCTCCTAAACTTTTAGCCCACCCTCTTCTAAACTTTTAGCACCTAATCACCTCAATGGTACTAAAATCGCCTAAACATATAAAAAAGGCAAGAAACATGTAAAAAAGGAAAGAAAAATATAATAGCCAGAGACATTAGTTAGGGATCCAAACAAATACCTTCTAAAATTAGTTGGCTAAAAAATTAGCTGGCTAATGTTTTAGTTGGCTAAAATTAGCCGGCTAGAGGATCCAAACAGGGCCTTAGCCTATGAAATAGCGACATGAAACATTACATTGAGAATACTTGTTTCATTAATTAACTCAAATACTTTATATATATGTGGCATCTTTTGAACTTAGAAGTCCCTGCGTGAAATCTTGCATTGAGACCAGCCTAACACAAGGCAATAAAGGTAGGAGAGAAAATAAGTATAGCAATACTTTTTTCATTATGACGTTAGCTCAGCACATTTATTGCGTGGGTGAGGTAGTAATTCCTCTGTACCAAAATAGATGTCGTTGTTGATTTTTTTGACTGCTCGTCTTGGTGTGACAAATATATTTTAATTATGACATATTTGTTTTTATATTTAAATAATTTTTTTGAATAAGATGAAGAGTCAAACATAATGTCTGACGACAACTATTTTGGGACGGAGAGAGTAAGCAAAAAGAAGGTCAATAAATATATTGTACATCATTAGTATCATCCTTTAAGAGATTAAGAGGGTTCAGATACATTGTATTTTGCCTTCGACTCTTTTACTTTTCTTTGTGGATGGGATGAGGGTGAATCCATTTTATTGCACTAAGAACGATAACCTAGTGAAGGTTTCTTCTAATGCAACTATTGGAGCGAGAAGATAGTTTTAGGTGGAAACATAAATTGTTTGACCAGAGCAACTCCTGTTAAGAGCCAAATAGTCTCTTAGAGCAGGCCTCATTCAAAGTTGCAAGCACTATCTCAAATGAAAATTGCAAATGACTAAGACCTCTCTATTCTAAGGTAAGTGTGTCATATTTCGTCTCTTCTTAATTCCTATATCTAAAGTCAAAATGACATCTATTTCTTAACGAATGGAGTACTTATGATCTGTAATAAAAGATGATCCGTTCAATACTTGCATCTATGTTTTTTTATGCTAAAATAACTGTCCCTTTTGGTGTCAAGGTACACGCTCATGAAGCCATGGAGCATCAATGTCACAAATCAAGCTAACAAACCAGAGTGATGAGAGACTACTGGCACTCTATCTTTTCGCAAGACATTCTAGATAAGAGGGGTTTGTTTCATGCGGCCAAAATTTTAGCTCTGTCACATCAAAAAGAATATTACAATTTAGAAGTATTAAATAAAGTCTAATTAGTACAAAACTTTTTTGACAGGTAGATGCTAATTTATGGGACGAATCTAATAAGCCTAATTAATTTATATTTTGCTACAGTGATGTTACAATAACTATCTTCTAATCACGACTTAATTACCCTCATTAGATTCAAATCGCGAATTAGCTCAGAGAGTCTGCAATTAGTTTTGTAATTAGATTTTATTTAACACTTCTAAATGACAAGATTCGTTTTAATGTGACAAGGCTAAAAGTTTTAGTGAAATTATTTAATACCTCATGGTTAGAGCACCTGAGTAGCATATAGCAGACTTAGGTTCGACTTTCGTGGGAGCGAATAACCAGCCTGGAGTAAAAAAAATAAAAAAATAAGTTAAGGTATCTTCTACTGACTTCGGTAAAGAAAAAGACTAAAATTTTTATCAAGAAACGAACACTTACTAATTACAAGAGAAGCGGAGCCACGAGACTAGCGGCACTAGCTACGATGATGGTGAGAAATGGAATGCAAGCCTTAACTCAAAAGGATGTAACAGGTCGTTTCTGAAATGGAAGCACCATTTGCCTGCCGGAGTCGAGTCGGTGAGTTGTATTGGAATATTCTTCCTTCACACGTCTGTGGCATATTCCTTTGCGCTGCTTGACCTCATGGATATCAGACACAAAATGTTCGTCTGAGTTACGTTGTTATTTCTGAGGGGAGGCATATACATTTTCATCATGCAAAATGCATGTTGCCTTTTGGGGAAAATGATAAGCTTGGATGATGGAGCGGGGCATACAGAATCGAGCCTAGACTGTGACACGAGCTCAAGTTTGTCAGATGCGGATCACCACCATATTGGACGACACTGCCGTATGTACCCTCCACGTTCAGAGGAATTCGGTGAGCCATCAGAACTAGGATCATTTAATTCAACCAAAACCCACGATTCAATAGGAAAAAATAAAATGATGTACAGTCCACATTTAGGGACAATTCAGATCTCCTTGCGTTCATTTGAACGAAAATCCGTAGGTGACTATCCATGGTGAAACATGACCTTTTGTATGTGCAAACGGAGCTACAATGAGCAAAAATAAAGATCCTTATATACTTAGCAAATCATAAGCAACGATGGGACACTTGAGAATGAAAGGTACTAAATGACAGCTAAAACCAATGCCTTATCTACAGATGGCAGTGAACCATACTTGATACATGATACTGCATTAAATATCTGGTCATCATTCCTACGAAGCACGTAACACGCACATTGTAGAAAACTACAAACGAGAACGAGATCCACACATTGATATTTACAAGCCAGATGAACATGCTCTCTGGCAGCACATGATATGTACACAACACCATGATGGTTAGCAAAGCACCGTCCACTCGAAGAGATGGCAGCATCTGTCATCTTCAGCTAGAGCGAGTAGGGGTGCCCACTGTTCAACACTCTTCGAAGAACGTCAGTGTTCCATCCAAACACAGAATCTGAGGAGCTGTCAACACGTCCAAGGAAAAGGGTCACCTGGAGATCCAGATATATGTAGAGACACTCAACAAAAAATTATTTGGGCCCATTATAGGTAAATCTTTCAGACCTATCATACATTATGCAGCCACGGACACATAAAAAAATCAGTGATCAGTACTCACCTTGGTACCATGATCTCATGATTGAATATTCTATCAGGAATGGCAGGAATGTGATCTTTTTTCTCATTAGCAAAGTTTATGATCTGGAATAGTACTTCATGAATCGACGACTCCAGTGCAGAACGTCTTGAGCTAGTCTCCTCCAAGGCATTCCCTAAGAGCATGTTATCACATGTTACTGCTACACGATACCAAACAAGGACAGCTTCATGATGATCATGAAAGTTTGTTATCAAATTACCTCCAATATTTGTGAGCCCTTTGGAGCTACTTGATTTGCTATATCGTTTTGGGCTCATGACTTGCAAATTGATGAACCATTGTTCCCAATAAACGCGCTCTGTTTTGTTTCCAAACCAACCTGGGTGCTTGTTTTTCTCATCGAAAAAGGATAGGGATACCTGATACTATAAACAAGAACATCACAAAGAGAAAGTAAATTGCAGAAGAATATCAAAATGATTTAGTTGTAGTGGTTCAAACCTGGCTTTTACGATTTGGATGCTTCTCTACCCAAGCAACGAATTGGTCAATCTTTTCATCCACTTCCTTTTCTAATTCAGGCAGTCCACATTGTACCTGAACACAGCAAAATAAAAAGTAAGCAGCAGCCAAGAAATGGAACCAAGATGTGCGACCATAACAAAAGAAGAATAAAAGAAGACCATAAAAGTAGCAAAAATGTAGAGCTAATCAAGATCTGAAAGATGCATTCAAATAATTGTGTTGAGATATTCATATTATTCTGATAATTAAAAGAAAAAGACAGATTTTCACTAGATCCTGATTTCTCGGCACACGTACAAGACAAAGATGCACCATTTACACAAAAGGAGTGAAATACTTCATTTCAAAGTAACAGCTGAGTAGCCAGTTGCATGTTGCTGACTAGGCTCCTAGTGAATGGCCACGTTGCAAAATTTGGGCATTGGCAAAATAAACTGCATGTTGCTGGCTAGGCTTCTGGCGAATGGTCAGGTTTTAAGAATTGAATGTCAGCAAAATACAGCCCTACAAGTAGCACAGTAAATGAAACTTGATCTTCTATTTGCTGGAATGCAGGCTACCTATGACTGACGAAAGTTCACAGAAAACCATATTACCATCTCAAAAAGTACTGATAGCCAGGTCAGCTCACAAGTAATCATGTTCCATGGCCACATTAAGGTTGATGGCATGTCAAAGCATGTGCCACAAGTAGGTGAGCCGATATGATATGGTAATTACTAATTAGCATGTGCTAAGAAGTCAAAGGGGACCGATAGCCTAAGTCATGGTTCTAGCACGCAGATTGCTAAGTTCCACGCACTGCTATCCAAAGATAGCGCTTTGTTGGATTTGAATCCTTCAGGTATCTCTTTACAGAATCCTCCCACGTATGGTTTGGTTATTCCTGCCTCTCTTTACATTATGAGGGTGCTTTAAAATCCCGCTATGCACCGATGTATCTAGTGGCCTAAGTTGGGGCTAAAGGGCTTCACAACCTATTCACAGTTTTTTGGTCAACGTTTCACACTCTTCTGAACCTTATTGACCAACATAAGCTGGTGGACAGAACAAAATATTATTCTTAAAAAAAGGAAAAGACGAAGGTCACAATGTTATGACATATAACCGAGATAAGCATTTCCATAAGTTCAGGATTGGTCCTGCATGGCTTTTGTGCATCGGGTGTGCTTTATATATTACAGTAAATTTGAACCAGTGGTTGACATGTCTCTGAATCCCACATATGTTATCAGAACTAAACTCTAAATGTTATAACCACACATGAACATAAGTTAGCTTCTATTTTGATCCATTTTTACGAGATAAGAAGCGGATCTCGTCTTACTAGCAATTTACTAGCAATACTACTGAACCGTGGCTCAGGGCCTACAGCTAGTAAGCACGACAACACAACCAGATTCGATTGGCCATAATATAATAAGGAACAGAAATAGTCATGCACTTTGGCTCCAATTATAAAACATGTGAAATCTCTAGTCACAAATTAGGTTTCTATACATAGCGTAACTTCCCAACTTAAAAATAAAATAAAATGCCAAACCAATGGATCTGCAAAAACTATCAATCTTTTGACTATTTGGAAGTGAAAACGATATTGATTACATTCACCATTAAAAAATAGTTGTGCCCCACTCGTTGCAACATAGTGTATCTTGATTTTATAGGACACAAGCATCAAGATTTTTTCTAAGGAATATGATGTAAATACAAACATTTGCAGTAAGACATCACCAAGTTCCTTAAAAGGAAAAATGCATCCAGATGTTAATGTAGGGTGGATACTCACATAAGTGATCTCAAAGAAATCGCAGTCGACGTCTTTGGGCCGAACAAGACTTAGGGTTCTATGGAAGAATATGGTATGCAAGATGCCTGCAGCATGTTTAGCATATAAATTAGCAAAGGTTATATCAGTATGTAGTATGCACAGAGAAAAAGAGGAGAAATTCCTGCAGATTAACTTGAACGAGTCATGCAAGTATGGATGTATAATACCAAACTCTACAAGACCCAAATCAGGCCTAAATGGTTAAGTATGAAACTGACGCTAGCTGTACTATGGAAGGAGATCACATATTTTTCAAGGACCCAAAATATGACTACTTGACTAGGGTAGCAATTTAAGCATAACATACATTTTACAAATGTGTTGCATCAATCATGTCATATTATGGTCAACATTCAAAATTTCACATCTAAAACCCCCTAGAAGACGATGGGTGTGTACAACTGTATATTCCATTCTAGTACTGGCTTAATCCACACATCGATTTTGTCCCCAAGGAGGGAATTTGGGTAACAGCCTCGAGTACTCCACAAGTTCATCATGGTTTCCAATATAGCTTAAATGAAACTGCTCAATTCCACTAATCCCTTAGTAAGCATGTAAATCGAGTACTTGAGTGTCTCAATATCACGGGATATACGCCTGAACAATTAAATGAAGACTCTTTGACGACGGAACAGAGACAGGAAGACAGGGGGTAGACGAAACCCAAGACTCACATCGCAGCACGTCCCTGATCTCGGTTGATTCCAGCTCCTGCGGCCCAAATAATCAGATAACAGATAAGTCAGAAAAAAAATCGCCACAATCGGAGAAAGAAAGAACCAAGGGAAAGCAGGGCTTCGGATCCGACCAGCTCCTTCAGGTGGCAGGTCTCACAGTTCATCGCTCCTCTCGCAGCTACGGAACAGGGGCGGATCGTCCGCGTAAGTCCGCGAAGGGAAGGCAACGGGAGCGAAACTTCTTGGATAACAACTCGTCAGAGCAAGCAACCGGTTTCCTCACCAGAAGGAGAAGGAGGAGATCGAAGCCCGTACGGATCCGCGCTTCCAGCAGCGATGGAGGGGAGCGACGAGGGCGACGGCAGTGGCTGCCGGAGAAGGAATCGAACTGCAAGGAAGCGGGGAAGGGGATTCGGATGTGTTCGGCCAGGCGAACAGTTTCCTTGTTCTTTTCTCACACGGCTTTGATGGGGTGGACGTGGACCTCGGCGGCGGTGCGGCATATGAAGGTATCATTTCTAAAAAATATATCATATAAATGCAAATAAAACATCTAAACAGATTTAAACAACTCTACAATCTCAAACCACAAATAAAAGATTTTTTGATTTAATCAAAGTGACAAAACTTTTACTTTTAAAAGATAATTATTAAAAGTATAAATTATTTTGTATTCGCAAAAAATAAACATAATAGCACCATATTCATTTCTCTAAATATTTTGTGTGCCCGTGTTTTGTCATGGCAAAAATTGGATAGTCACGTGATCATGGCCTCGCAAGGTAGGGAGAGGAGATGAGGCGAGAGCCGCGGAACAGGGGAGAGATTAGGGGTGGAGTGGCTTGCAGAGTGACAGACGAACCATTCACCATCAACTTCTTTTTTATGTATAGTAAAGGTTTGTATGTTGTACGAGATTCTTAAGCTATAAATAATATTGAAAAATCCATGATTGAAGCTTTACTTTTGAGATCCATGCCATAATATAACAACGATACACCTATTTATATCTACACTGAGGGAGGAGCGTTATGCTGAGCTTTTCCTTCCCGACAACATTAAACTTGTTTTATTTCATTTCTTTTTATTTTATTTTAGATGCAAACTTGTACTTTTCATTTAACAATACTAAGACAAGAATGCTTAGGAATGTCAAATAGGACTCTTGCTTGTGCATAATCATTCATTCCGGAGTTTATTTTTGAACTAAAGTTGTTCTATCAACATTAATGGAAAAATCTAAAATAGTACTAAAAATGTAGAATGCTAGAACTGGATTTGAAGACATTGAAGAGGTAACACAATCATACCATTTTGTAGGTGTCAAAGTTGGTTATGTTTCATCAACAACCTATTATACTTTTATTTGTGTCGGATTTGGACCTATGCAAGAATATATTTCATCATATGATTGAAATATACGGGCCGGGATATATGATCGACTAAAGCATAATACTGTAGTTGTCCTGATGTAGCTGAATATGTGGACTATTACATACACAATTAGCATACATTTTTCGGATGCGATTGGTGGGATGTAGGAATTGCATAATGAACTCTTGGTTCCACCTCTTATTGGACTCGGGCGACTTTGCTCCAATGTCATTATTTATTTATTTATTCAATTTCTCCTATATCATTGAATTTGGTACATCTCCTCTGTATAGCATTGTACCATAGTATATGGAACCAATGACAATGCATGATTCATTCCTTTGTTAACTCGTTGTCTATCGGTGTTTTGTTGACGACATCTTTGCCTCAAACATGAAATACTACTACTGCAAATTCAAAGCAGCACCTCAGCGCCACAACATATCCTAGCCATCAGGATCGACTTGCCCCAAATTCAATGCAGCCTTTCCCACTATGGTCACAAACATAGATTGAGCAACGTTGACTAATAGCATGTTAGACGGAGCAAGATGAGAGCTGAAATAGTATTATTTTCGAAATTGACCAAAAAAAAAGAAAATGGTACAACAGCGAACCTGTTCCAGTTTAGTGCTATGAGAGCAATTTTGCTATAAAAAATTAACTCCCAACTCTTTGCATCCTATATAAAATTTATTTTGTTTCTTTTGTCACACAAGCAACGCACGGACTTCAACGCTCTCGAAACTTTGGCGAAACAAATGACAATAGATTGCAGAGAGCATTGTGCACTACTGATAATTAAGCTGAGAGATACAAGTGAACTACAAGTTCCAAAATGTAAAATATTTAATCCAGAATTTGCTAAATCACCGTTGCATTTTTCATCTTCCTGCTATTATTACCATATCCGATCCTACACTTAATCAAGCATTTCCAGAATCTACTTCTCACATTACATCCTACCAAATACGGCGGCCATGCCATGGTGTACAGGGATGGACATGGCTATTATAGAACTTATGAAAGAGCTTCTCCAACTTCCCCGTTTCCTGTTAGGCAGAAGGTCAGGAACCAACAAGGCGAGATATCATCCGTGAGTGACTCCATGGTCGACGTGTAGACGATACCGTCCATCATATTCAACACTCTGAGTGCACCGTGCTCGTTCCGCAGCGGCCTGAAGAACCTCTCCCTCGAACTAGAACGTAGCGTTAAGCATTCACTTGTCCACACCAACATCTCCTTTCCAGTAAGTACCAAACGAACAGTTCAAAGTCGGCAGAGACGATGCAAAGCTTGCCATCTTTGGTTTCCTCTGCCAGGTAGATGTGTCCCTGTCCCATCGGGTCACCTGGGAGAACTGCATCGGCGCTGTGTCCAGCACCAGCTTGTAGGCTACGTTGTGGTATGTAATTACGTGAGCTACGTTGTGGTTTTGAGTCCACATACAAAGACATGCCTGCTTGGCTCAAAACAATCATGGCCGCATAAAAAGCAACTGATCAAAACATCACCACTGTCCAACTGCTGTAAAGCTCAGCAGTGCTTGAAAACATGAAAATGTTGGAATGGTCTGGAATTGATAGACATCACCACTCGACAAAACATCAGCAGCAACATCCATTCCAGCCATCATAAGAGTGGTGTTCCACACCACTCGACTTCTACCGCTAACTCACATTAAGCATAGCATAGAGTAACGAACGGATGAACATACCAACCCATAAAAATACATAGGGATACATACAACTAAGGTTTCATTCAACTCCTGGATACCTAATGCACATAACATGACTCTATCGATACACGTGACAAAGTAAAATGTTTCGAAAAAGGTTGAGATGCACCGGGGCTTGCCTTGGGTATGAGAGTTTTAGAGCAATCAAGAGAGTTAGCAACAGCTGCAAGATCCTCAGCACAATCTTCACGTCCTCGGTTCCGACTTCGGTTCCTAAATGAATGCAATGCAAGGCAAGACTTAATGCAACGAAGATGTAAAAGTTTGTTAAACGAAAGAGTGCAATGGCATGATCCTCCTGAGATGAGGAGATGCACCTGGTGATTAACAACCTAGAAATAGCATCTAAATACTTCTGGACATGCAAGACAATTTTTTCATCAAATAAACTTTAAACAACACTTAATTCATTTAGGCTTCTTTTGGATTGGAGGAAAATTTTTTCTTTCCTGCGTTTTTACTGTGAAATTGAACTGTTTCGTATGAAATTCCTGTGCAATTCCTGTGAAATTCCTGCGTTACAAATGAGCCCTTAGTGTTTAAGTGGTCAATTAACAAGATTTTAAATGTCGAAATTTAGTAACATGGTTCTGCAAGACGAAACTTCTATTTACAATTTTCATTATAACACCAGTACCCTGTACAGTAACTTATCCAAAAATTGAATTAAGAGCATGCAAGAATAAAATACTAAAAATGCAGCAAGGAAAAGCTTGAAAATGAAATTACTACTAAAATATGCATCAATTAAACATGCCACTTGGTTAACATTCCTGTAATGCCATGTGTTGAAAGAATACCAAAAATCAGAATTTTGGCATGAACAGAAATGGATATACGAATTTATTTATGTTTTCATTCTCTGATTTTTTTTACAAATATTCATTGTGAGTCCAAGTGTTTATGTAGCACCAAGGGATAGATATTGTTATAGGGAAGCTAAAAGAATTTATTTTGTAATTTTCCGAGTTATATATCTACGGATATGAATTATTGAAGTGTTTAACTATTTTTTGTGTCCAGCACCAGCTTGTAGGCTACGTTGTGGTATGTAATTACGTGAGCTACGTTGTGGTTTTGAGTCCACATACAAAGACATGCCTGCTTGGCTCAAAACAATCATGGCCGCATAAAAAGCAACTGATCAAAACATCACCACTGTCCAACTGCTGTAAAGCTCAGCAGTGCTTGAAAACATGAAAATGTTGGAATGGTCTGGAATTGATAGACATCACCACTCGACAAAACATCAGCAGCAACATCCATTCCAGCCATCATAAGAGTGGTGTTCCACACCACTCGACTTCTACCGCTAACTCACATTAAGCATAGCATAGAGTAACGAACGGATGAACATACCAACCCATAAAAATACATAGGGATACATACAACTAAGGTTTCATTCAACTCCTGGATACCTAATGCACATAACATGACTCTATCGATACACGTGACAAAGTAAAATGTTTCGAAAAAGGTTGAGATGCACCGGGGCTTGCCTTGGGTATGAGAGTTTTAGAGCAATCAAGAGAGTTAGCAACAGCTGCAAGATCCTCAGCACAATCTTCACGTCCTCGGTTCCGACTTCGGTTCCTAAATGAATGCAATGCAAGGCAAGACTTAATGCAACGAAGATGTAAAAGTTTGTTAAACGAAAGAGTGCAATGGCATGATCCTCCTGAGATGAGGAGATGCACCTGGTGATTAACAACCTAGAAATAGCATCTAAATACTTCTGGACATGCAAGACAATTTTTTCATCAAATAAACTTTAAACAACACTTAATTCATTTAGGCTTCTTTTGGATTGGAGGAAAATTTTTTCTTTCCTGCGTTTTTACTGTGAAATTGAACTGTTTCGTATGAAATTCCTGTGCAATTCCTGTGAAATTCCTGCGTTACAAATGAGCCCTTAGTGTTTAAGTGGTCAATTAACAAGATTTTAAATGTCGAAATTTAGTAACATGGTTCTGCAAGACGAAACTTCTATTTACAATTTTCATTATAACACCAGTACCCTGTACAGTAACTTATCCAAAAATTGAATTAAGAGCATGCAAGAATAAAATACTAAAAATGCAGCAAGGAAAAGCTTGAAAATGAAATTACTACTAAAATATGCATCAATTAAACATGCCACTTGGTTAACATTCCTGTAATGCCATGTGTTGAAAGAATACCAAAAATCAGAATTTTGGCATGAACAGAAATGGATATACGAATTTATTTATGTTTTCATTCTCTGATTTTTTTTACAAATATTCATTGTGAGTCCAAGTGTTTATGTAGCACCAAGGGATAGATATTGTTATAGGGAAGCTAAAAGAATTTATTTTGTAATTTTCCGAGTTATATATCTACGGATATGAATTATTGAAGTGTTTAACTATTTTTTCCATTTTCTGGAATTTAGGTCGTGAACAGTAAAAACAGGGGAACAAACACTTCCATAAATCTTCGAAATCCGCCGATTTGGGTGGTTTAATCGCACGGGGGATGACTCAAATGGATTCGTAGGGATGCGTGGAAGCCATTTGTGCGAGGAATCGAATGGAAACTTACCAGAGAAGCGGGAATCGACGGCGAGATGGGTGAGGGTTCGGTTGCCAGCTTGATGAAGAACGGCTTCGATCTCGAGCAAGGTTGAAGGACCTTGAAATTGGTTATGGGGAGGAGCTAGAGGAGGCAATGGCTCTTCGTTTTTTCAGTGGAAGTGGAGCTCTGGGGAGCAGTGGAGTAGCGGTGCGGCGCGAGCTTGTGCCGGGCGGCAATGGCGAGAAGTGGCGGCTGGAAGAAGAAAGAAAAAGGAGACAAGAGACGACGACTTGACCAGCTGGGAGTAGGGGAGATGGATAGGGACGAGGTGGCTTGCTGCTTGAGGGCGCACGCGCAAGGTTCTGCAGCAGCGTGACATTAGGAACAGGGCTCAGCATGGGCACGATGCAGAGCAGTGGTGAGGGATAGAGCAGAAACAGGGGCGAGTTTTTTTTTTTTTGGAAAAGTACTTCAAACGTGCTGAACTTGAAAAGATCCAACCACTAGTTTCGACAGTTCCAAAATATCTGAGAAATTGTAGACTGGAAGATCAGAGCTACAAGAACATTTTTCCTTATTGGAAATTTTCAAAATTTGCAATAGATTTTAAATAACATTTTCTCAAAGAAAGAAATTTTTTGAATGCTTCTTGAATTTTTAAATTACTTAGGCGTTTGATAAAATTCTGGAACTTTGTCCAAAATTACATCTGGGCCTCTGGAACCCAATTGTATTTTTGGTTGGGGCCACCTAGGTGCTAAAACTTGGAGTATCTTCTCCGAAGTCAAATCTGAATTAAATTTTGAGTTGATTTGAAGAAATTTGAATTTTCAACTAGAAAATGAGCTTCGCATTTATTGATCACTTCATAATTATGCTTACGAGAAATTGATAAGCTTTTAGAAATTGGGGATGTTACATTCCAAGGTTGTGAGTTCGATTCTTCGTAGGAGCGTATTTTCTAGAATTCAACCGCGTTGTGCTGATTTTGGGTTCAACTTTTTGTGAGAACGAGGATTTTTAGAATATAACAGCGTTGTGCTTTCAACAATAAACGATGTGTCCTATGATAGCGAGACTTTAGTGATGACTTCGTCAATCTCGAAGATTTTTTGGCTCAGTCTTGGAAGATGCTCATAAAGTATTCGAAAATGCTCATAAGAATAGAGTTTGATACATGCATTACGAGAGTTTAAGTTAAATTATGTAATCACAAAAATGCTAAACATGCGGTTAAGATTTTCCTCCCATTAGATAGAACTAACGCTCCTTCGCTATACATGCATTACCTAATGATTTAATTATTGTAGAAACCATGGTGACGATGAGATAGCTGAAATGCTACCTAATGATTTAATTATTAGCTTGGAGGTGTGGGAGGCCTAGTAAGAATGTCTATGTATAGTTGGAAGCAGTTGACTTCGAGTCTGTTTCGGAATCTAGAAGCAGTCTTCACTAAAACAGTTGCCTAGGTCGTATACGAGCTCGGGTTTGGACGTTCTACCTATGCACGAAAATATAATTTGATCACCTTTTCAATGTCACCGGTCTTATGACAAAATTTGTCCGGAGTCATCGGGAATCGTCGAAACAAATTGACGTCCAGAATCTGTCTCCACCGTAATTTAGCCTTTGGGCTTTGTATTGTGTTGGTGCCTATTAGGGGCGTGTCCAGGGGTGTTACACGCCCTTAAACCTTATGTCATTGGTAGCCACCGCCCAAGTTAGGGTTAGATTTTGTTTGGATTATTCTGTCAAGAACAGTTTCACCCATCATCAGTTTGTGAGACTCTAACTTGTACGTTTAATTATATATCTGCAATTTAGTTGCATTCTTTTTTTTTCTTACTTCTTGCAAGGATTAGTATTCTTGGCGAGGTCGACCGTGCATTGTCGGTCGATAAATAGAGGAAACATGGTACTGTGATTGCGGAGTTCGGAATGTGTTCTTCGGAAGTCGGATGGATTTATGTCAATTTTCCGCCAAACTGTTGTTTATCAGAACCTTTCAGAAGATTAAGACCCTAGTTCACATAATCGTCATCACCTTTTTTTTTCCATGTAGCTAATATCGATAAACACATAAAATAGGTGGAGCGGCTCCATGACGCCTACACCGGACAATAGAAAGTGTAAATTATATATGTTTCAGAGCCTGTTCGGCTGGTAAAAACAACCGTCTTCACTTAACCAAGTGCTAGAGGGATAGAGAGATGCATGCGGCTGCTCGTGTAATGTCACACTGACAAATCTACGAGACCTTCTATGGTGCACCCGGGTAAATCAAACTTCATTAGGCACCACCAACATTGATTCTAGCTTCGCTCGTGATTGTCTATGTATACGTAGACAGCCAATTAAGGAATGGGGTTATGCAAGTTTATCTAGATTATCTAACATGGAGTTTATCCAAATCCCATATAAACAATTAAAAATCTTGCTGCAATCTAATCCGAATTCAAAGGAAAGATCTGATCGATTGTGAAAGATTGTTAGACAGACTCCAACCCACTATCCAAACTTATACCTCAAAATGGGTGCTAAAACATCAAAAAACGGACCTCCAACCAACGACCCAGTCCAACACCCAAAATTGAAGCAGTCTCCGCCCGTCACCCAGAAATGGGGAAGATTCCCCCGCTACCCATCTCTTCCTGCGACGCCCTCCTTCCTCAGCTTCGCCACCGGCCGCCGCTTCTCCCTTTCCAACACGCCACCCATCGCATCAACTTCGCCGTGCTCGGCCTCCTCTCCGGCCACCCAGCCGCCCGTCAAAGCGCTCCCTCCTCTTCCTGCTCCCGTGTCATCCTTGCGATGGTCTTTCAACGGGTCTTGCACCTGTTGCGCCCCCCGGTGCGGCTCCTCCTTCATCGCGAGCTCGACCCTGAAGCATAGCGGCAGGCGACGACGAGAGCGAGGCAGCGCGGCGGTAGGACTAGATTGGCGGCAGCTGCGTTGGAGGTTGACATTTTTGAGCGTTACCCATTCTCGTTCAGGAAAACGGGTCATTTGGGTGTGCGGAAGCAGTCTTGTAGTACCTTTTTTGCGCGGACCCAAAAAATTTTGGCACGAACATGTAATCAGAAAAGGGGAAAAATAAATAAGCGAGAGGGCGAGGGGTCCAATCCAATAATCCAAGCCGCCGGTTCTCTGGGGAAGGGGAAAGAAATGGATCCGCCCGAGGGAGCCGCCGGCGGCGGCGGCGCCAAGAAGCCGAAGACCTCGCCGCCGTCGCCGGTCGCCGCCCTCGGCGACGACCTTGGATCCGCAGCAGCACAGGTAAATGGGTCATCAAGGAAGAATTTTCTTTGATGACTGAGCGGATGAAGAAACTTCGCCGAGATGAAAGGATGAAAAGAGTGCGCATCCTGGCAGTGAGGGCTGGCTATGTCTACATGGAGTTTTGGTCCGTAAGGAAATCTCATTCCTACCTTCTTGTGTTTAATCTGAGAACCAGGAAGATGAGAATGTTTCACAATAATTCGGATGAGCCTTATAGAGGTCCTGCATTTCCGTTCTTCATGCGGTTGGCCCCTCTGCCTGGACCACATGATGATTAGAATGAGCATCTCAACATTGTAGGTGGTCCTTTTCTTTTTATATGTTTATTAGATACTTTTGATCTGTTTCTACTTCCGTTTATTTACCTATTTAATCACAAACCATAGAGTAGTAAACACTTGGTTAAATATTCAGAAGTTTCACATATGTTGATGCACACTGTTTTCCCCTGTAACTCACTTTCATGTGGGAATATTGGTTTACTTAGTGATTGTAAGTTCTTTTTGCCTAAGTGATTTGTTTATGTATGCTACAAATACAAGTAATTCTAGGTGAACAGTGATAACTCTTTGAAAAATAAAAACCACATTAGTGTGCTCTGCAGACAGTAGTTGATTGTTCTTCCTTCAGTCACTTGAAACTTAAGGGTCTGTCTGTCTGTCCGCTGTCGAATTACCTGTTGAAAGAAGCGTTTAAGTTTCAATTTTTTTTCTCGGGTGAATCGGTGTTTATGTTTCAATCGTCAGTATGCAGCCTTGTCCTATGTTACTACATTATTTTCAGTTTCACTTAAATTTTCTATGTTAGACAGACTATGATTTCGTTTATTTTCCTAAAGTGAATTATATTTACAGTTTTAGGGTCAGATAACCCCAGCTTTGCTGCAAGCATTGCAATGGACAGATACTTTTATAGCACAATCTTAAAACGTCTTTACAATCCTGATACCAGCTGGTCATCAAAAGCCTTAACACCATTAGAAACACTATAACTTTTGGGTTATGCATGCTGCTTCCACTTGTGGAGCTCCAGCTCAGGACAGCAACCTCCCCTGTTTTACGAGCCTGCTCCCCTGAAGCTGATCCTGGCGTGCTCCTCCTCTCTTGTAGTGCTGAAATACACTGCTCTAGTTCTGAAAGCTTGCCCATGGAGCAAAGTAGCTTCTATCGATGCAGCTTTGGTATCACCTGCCGTATATTGTACAGAGAGAAGATTCATCCCTGTGAAGGCCCCAGAAAGAGAGAAATGAATTTTGTTTTCAGCACGTTACAATCACCAAAGGATTAATAAACTATGTAACATTTGTCAAGCATTAATCCATTTACTTTGTAATGAGTAACAAGAGATGTTTCCTGTTGACTGGAAGCTGATGCTTTTCTTGCCGTGTTCCAGGTATTATTACTTTCACTTCTGGACTAAGGTGCACATCATTTTCTGCAGGTAGTTAGTAAAACTCAAAATTCTGAGGTTTACCCTTGTAACAAAATGACGGGCTCTGATATAAATGTTAACTTTTTGCAGTTCAGGTCAAATCACTGCTTTGCCCATTTGTTTGAAGGTGAAGGTTGGAGGATGAGAGCATTCCATATCTCTTTTACATTTAATTGCAGCAGGCAGGAGCTGGTGCAATACCTGTATTGCTTTTGTCTCTTCTGAACCAATCTTTTTTTTTTCTGTGGGACTCTTGCGAACCAATCTTCTTCTCCAAGCTTTTACATGTAAGGGTTTTTAGTGTGCTACTATGAGAATGGTCTTTTGTGACAATACCTTCAACGTAATATGAAATTAGACGTTTTCAGTTGGTATTTGCTTTTGCTGATAGTTAAGTGAGACTTGAGATCTGAACTAATTAAGCCCCACTCATTCTCATGTTGTTATGCCTAGAGTGTTGTGCCATAGATCTCAAGTCGTTTTCATGCCCCTTATGTTTATATCTACGCTGTTGCTTAACCTATGTACTTTTGTGCATGATTGAAACAAAACGTCAAGTCCTCAACAAATAGGAGCAGCAGCCTGAAACAGATGTGCTCTGTTTCCACGACTCGTGATTGTTTGCATCTTTCTGCTCTCAACTTTGCCACCAGCCAAGATGGCATTCGAATTAGGGCATAGTTGATTCTAATCCTGACGTGTTGATTTCAAACAATTTGCGAACTTTGAATTCTACTTTCTGCGGAAGTGCTGAAGTATATGGCTCCACACACAGTAGTTTTCTTTGTTTCTCGCAAAAGAAAAAAAAAGAAGAAAGAGTAGATTTCTTTGTTCCTGTGAATGCATGTAGAACTGCGATTATATAAATTATATGGACGTTTATATTATCTATTTAAAATATGTTACCGGCCACATTGTAAATATCATTTTGATCTTTTTAGACATTGGTACTAGTTATATGTAAAGGGTAGTTAGTTTGCTACTATGAGAACCGGGCGGTGCGGACGCACGGCGATGGCATGGCGCGTCCGTGCGTCGACGGGGCAGCCAAGGCGGCGCCGACTGACAACTAGGCAAGGAGGCAGGGCGCGACGGAGTATGGGGAGATGATGGCGCAAAGCTCGCGAGGAGAATGGGGAAACGGCGACATGATTTCTGGAGGAGCAGGGTAGGTCGCCAACGGCCATATTGTGGACGCCCGAGGCGAGGATGCGACGGATGATGGGAGGAAGGCGGCGGGCGGAGTTGAGTGGGAGAAGAAGGACGCGTGTGGGAATATACAACACTGGGATAGAGCACGACACTTGGTGCTGTAAATATGCAGCATTGGGAGGGAGTTTTACGGCATGCTCTAAAAATTTTAGAGTTTCACCTCCTTTTACAACCTTTGTTGGAGAGAGTTGGTACTCTATATTCTTAGATTTTAGAGCACCACCTTCTTTTACAACATATGTTGGATGCTCTAACATAATAAAGAGAGAGCTTATCCCAATTCCGAAAAAAGATATAATCAATTGAAAATCTTGCTGTAATCTAATCTAACTTCTGAGGAAAGGTATAATCAATTGCGGAAAGATGTAATCAATTGTGAAAACCTACAGGACTTTTTGGCGCGAACCCAAAATAAATTGGCGCGAAAGATGTAATCAGAAATGGGGGGAAATAAGGGCGTGCGGCGCAAGAGTGACACAGTCCAAGCAGCCTTCTCTAGAGAAGCGGGGAAGAATGGATCCGTCCGAGCGAACTGGCGGCGGCGGCGCCAAGAAACCGAAGACCTCGCCGGCGCCGGTCGCCGCCCTCGGCGACGACCTCCTCCGCGCGATCCTCCTCCGGCTCCCCGACATGGCGTCGCTCGCCAACGCTTCCGCCACTTCGGCTCACTCCGCCGCCCCCCGCTCCTCGGCTTCATCCTCACCGACCGCGGTGACCAGCGCTTCCCCCTCCGCTGCTCGAACCTCTACTTCGTCACCGCCTCCTGCGGCTACCCCGATCTGAACTCCGCCGTCGCGGACGCCGACATCTTCTTCGAGGACCTCCCCGGCGTCGATTCGGATGACGAGGAGGAGGAATACTACTCGCCGCGACGGGCTCGTCCTCGCCGTCTACGACCCCATCGCGCGGACCGCGGTCTTCCTCCGCACGTTCGACGTCTTTCCCTACTGGACCCACATTGTCCACTACGCCATTCTCGTCGATGAGTCCGATGGATCGTTCCTCGTCGTCGGTGTAGCCCACTGTATGGCCGCCGTGTACTCCTCTTGCTCCGACCAATGGGTGAAGTTTGAAGGGGATGCCTTTCTGAAAATGTCAAAAAGGATCTGGTCCGAGGAGTGGGATGATTATGATGAAGATGTATTCGACAACTTTGACCAGCCCCCTGGTGACGGCGTGGCCGCAGGTCGCAAGCATGAAGAGTGGGATGGGTATGATCAAGATGTAATCGACAGCATTTTCAAGATTCCAGGTGACGGCATGGTCGCAGGCAGGTTTTCTTACTGGCGATCGGACACCAAGAAGAACAGGCACTTTGACGATGTCGAGCGAATCTTGGTGCTCGACACGAGCACCATGGAATGGTCAGTCATCACTGCTCCTACCCCTCCAGGGGAATCATACTGTCTCGCTGACATGCCGGAGAATGGTGGGCTGTGCCTCATCTCCAGTAAGGAGCAATGCTTGCAGCTCTGGATCCGCAACACCACAGGTGAATGGGTCATCAAGAAACAGTTCTCCTTGATGAATGAGCGGATGAAGAAACTTCGCCGAGATGAATGGATGAAGAGGGTGCGCATTCTGGCAGCGAGGGCTGGCTATGTCTACATGGAGTTTTGGTCCATAAGGAAATCTCATTCCTACCTTCTTGTGCTTAACCTGAGAACCATGAAGATGATGACATTTCACAATGATTCGGATGAGCCTTATAGAGGTCCTGCGTTTCCGTTCTTCATGCGGTTGGCCCCTCTGCTTGGACCTCATGATGATTAGAATGATCATCTCCACATTGTAGGTAATCTTTTTTTATATGTTCATTCGATACTTTTTTTGTCTGTTTCTACTTCCGTTGATTTACCCATTTAATCACAAAGCATAGAGTAGTCAACACTTGGTTAAATCTTCAGAAGTTCCACATATGTTGATGCATTTATATTAGTCCTTAAGGTAATCACAGTTTTTTCCCCTATAATCCACTTTCATGTTTGTTTACTCATTGATTGTAAGTTCTTTTTGCCTAAGTGATTGGTTTGTGTATGCCACAAATACAAGTAATTATAGGTGGACAATGATAACTCTTTGAAAAATAAAACCACATTATTGTGCTCTACAGAGAGTAGTTAATTGTTCTTGCTTGAGTCACTTGAAACTTAAGGGTCTGTCTCTCCGCCGTTGAATTACCTGCTGAAAAAAGCTTTTAATTTTCACATTTTTCTCATGAGGTGAATCAGTGTTTATGTTTTCAATTATCAGTATGCAGTCATGCCCTATGTTATTACATTATGTTCAGTTTCACTTAAATTTCCTGTGTTAGACAAATTAAAATTTCGTTAGTTTTCTAAAGGGAATCAGTATTAGTCTTAGGGTCAGATAACACCATCCTTGCTGCAAGCATTGCAATGGACAGACAGTTTTATAACACAATCTTAAAAGCGTTTTTACAATCCTGAGACCAGCTGATAATCAAAAGCCTTACAGCATTGTAAACACTATAACTTGTGTGTTATGCATGCTGCTTCCATTTGTGGAGCACCAGCTCAGGGCAGCAACCTCCACTGCTTTGCCATATGAGCCTGCTCCCCTGAAGCTGATCCTTCCTGGTGTGATCCTCCTATCATGTATTGTTGAAATACACTGCTCTAGTCCTGAAAACTTGTCCAGGGAGCAAAGTAGCTTCTATCGATGCAGCTTTGGTATCATCTCTTGCCGTATATTGTTTTATATCATTTCTATCTTTCCGGGGCCTCCACAGGGATGAATCATCTCTCTGTACGCTACAATCTCCAAAGAATTAATAAACTGAGTAATATTTGTCAGAATCCATTTACTTTGGAATGAGTATCAAGAGATGTTTCCTGTTCTGATGCTTTTGTTGCCCTGTTCCAGGTTATTATTACTTTCGCTTCTGGACTACGGTGGACATCATTTTCTGCAGGTACTTAGTAAAACTCAAAATTCTGAGGTTTATCCTTGTAACAAAATGGTGTGCTCTGATAACAAAGTAAACTTCCTTGCAGTTTAGGTCAAGTCATTACTTCTAAGCTTTACCCATTTGTTTGAAGGTGAAGGTTGGAGAATGAGAGCATTCCATATCTCTTTTACACTGAATTGCAGCAGTCAGCAGCTGGTGCAATACCTGTATTGCTTTCGTCTCTTCCGAGCCAATCTTCTTCTCCAAGTTTTACATCTAAGTATAGTTAGTTTACTACTATGAGAATGGTCTTTTGTGACAGTACCTTCACTGTAATATGAAATTAGACGTTTTCAGTTGGTATTTGCTTTTGCTGATAGTTAAGATCTGAACTAATTAAGCCCAGTCGTTTTCATGTTGTTATGCTAGACATGAGTGTTGTGCCGTAGATCTGAAGTCGTATTCATGCCCCTTATCTTTATGTCTACGCTGTTGATTAACGTATGTACTTTTGTGCATGATTGAAACAAAACCTCAACAACAAGGGGCAGCTGCCTGAAACAGAGGTGCTCTGTTTCCAGCACTAGTGATTGGCTGCATCTTTCTGTTCTCAACTTTGCCACAAGCCAAGATGGCCTTCGAATTAGGGCATAGTTGATTCTAATCCTGACGTGTTGACTTCAAACACTTTGTGAACTTTGAATTCTACTTTCTGCGGAAGTGCTGAAGTATATGACCATACACACAGTAGTTTTCTTTGTTCCCGGGAATGCATATATAACATGCCCGACCCAAATATGCCTTATTTCCACTCACACATTGACAGAAATGCAGTGGACCACACATCTGCTAGAACATGCCTACGCTATTTAGTATCTCTTCTCCTGCAAATTTGATTGGGGCATGTTCATCAGGAAACAAACTGCTGCAAAATTGCAAACTTAGCCTGAAAGTACAGTTTTTGGAGTATTATCAAGGAAAACCGAAGCTGTACATAATGTTCCTATCCAATTTGTTTGCATAAATTGAATCCATGCGCTAAGTAGGTCAGCGACTAGTGAATATGCTTTAAGCTCTTTTGAGAGTTTAAAGTGTAGTAGTCTTAAAAACAAAAATATTGATCCGGAGGTAGTCTGATGATGAATCCTTAGAAAATGTCATCTAGAAAATATGTATATGTCAGCATGATCGCTGGAGCTCCAAGATTATGACTTCCCTGGAATGATTTCTCAAAAACACTTTCAGAATACATTTCGGCGCATAGAAGTATAGCTCAATGTCAATGACCATGTTTTTTTTTTTTGTTATCACGAATACTCAGCGACTCCTAGATAGTGATGCAAACGATTATAACGGGCATCACAATATTTATTTAAGCAGATTACATGATTGGTTGCAAGTTCAAATTTTTCTCCCCAAACACTCATTGAAGCCTTATGGATCGAGCACAAGGTACTCTTTTCTGTTGCTGCGGGAGAACGTGTTAATTGTTGTGGCAGTGCTGTTTTCAATGTTCGGGTTGATCCCGCGCTGATTGCATGCATGTGGTTACACAAGCTTGAGCCCGGTGAAGTGCATTACAGGTTTACAGCTTCAGAGCAATGACCAATCAATCCTCTAGTGCATTATCTAGGGTTTAGGGAATTCACTCTAGTGAATTTAGTGACTGCAGGAAGTTTAAATTATTATCATCGAATCGTAAGTGACCATCTAGGCACGTGGGTCCTACTTGGCCTCTCCAATCCCTTATATTTTGAGACAAGTTAAAACTCCCTCAATCCCTTATATTTTGAGTCAGAGGCAGCCAGGGAGCGATCTCACGGCAGCGCCCGTGCTCGGGTGCGCGCGCCATGGCCATGGCCATCAGCCGGATGGGAAGACGCCGAGTTGACCTGCTGTTTTGGTGGGGGACAGAGAGGGGTATTTTCGTCTTTTTGCATCTTTGATGTTTTTCTGGGGAACTCCCCCTATCCCTTGTATATTGGGACGAAGGGAGCAACAGTTAGCCTAGAGTAAAGGGTGCTATTGAATTGCTCAAAGATACTAAATGGACTGCCAATTAAAAAAACACTAGGGCACATTGATGCTACAAGATAATTCGTCTAGCTGGGTGGCATCCACATAAAAACATAGAAAAAGCAATGGCCAACACCAACAAAATGATAACAACAGCAAGATTTACCAGTTCTAGTTTCCATTAGCCACTAGTTATCACACTCTGTTCCATTAGTTGTCACACAGCATAAATCAACTATGCGCCTGGTAATAACAGTTCTAATATGCTGAGAGTCACAGGTGTTACAGATATCCTCAAGGGTACTGAACGAACTGCCCATTGAAAATAGCACTAGCCACTAGGGTACATTGAAACTGTAAAAAGCAGAGCAACATCCACACGGGTATAGGGAAACTACATCCAACAGAAACAAAATGACAGCAAAAATAACATTTACCGGTTCTATTTTTCATTAGCCTTAGTTCACATACTCTGCCATATTTCACCAAGCACCTCCTTGAGTCAAGCCATCTCGCCGTTACCAACCAACGAAGGCGGCCATGCCATGATGTAGGGACAGACGCAACTGCGAAATGTCTTGCGAAAAATATTCTCAAGCTTCCTCGTCTCCAAGCAAAAGGATAGGAACCAACAGGTATCATCTCCAGATGTCTTTATCGACAGATGCACAACGCCTTCAAGAATCGCCCACACTTTGAGCGCATCAACATCGTCATGTGTGCCCTTGACGGCTCGAAGAACCTCTCCCTCCAACGGGATCACACTGTCAAGCATCCACCTCTGAGCAACATCAGCATCGGCTCGCTGGAGCAGCCAAATGGACAATGTGAACTCAGCCACCGAAACGAGGCAGAGCCTTCCATCCTTGGTTGTACCCGTCCGGTAGATGTGCCCCTCCCCCTTCAACTGATCCGGCAGATGGACCCATGAGAATTGCAGCGTCGCCGTGTTCAGGACCATGGTGTAATCCGGCACGACGTGCGACACGTACAGGGACGCGTCCACCAGCGCGCCTGTGGAAAGCAGCTGCTGGTCTCCCCATTGCTCTGTCGGCGCGCGCCGTGTCCAGGGGAGAACCTGCCACTCCCTGGTGCCTGACGAGAAGACGGCTGCGCGAAGCCGCGACCCGTTCCGGCAGATGGAGACCACGCGGAACGACCCGGGGGCCTCGTCCGAGGCGAGGATGTGGTAGTTGAGGTAGAACTGGCGGTGGCGTACGACCGTGACCTCGTCGGGTGGAGCGGAGAAGACTTCGAGCGCCCGCGTGAGGGGGTTGTAGGCGGCCAATCTCCTGGGGAGCTGCCAGTTGAGGAGGAGGAGGACGTAGCCTCCGCTGCAGTCGGAGAGGTGGCAACCAGGGTGGGCGTCAGCGATCTCGTCGGGGAAACCGGCGATAAACAAGTCCGAGCCGCGGACGGCGGCGGCGAAATCCGGGTCGGATCCGCGGCGGAGGGGCGCGTAGCAGCTCACGTCCGTGACGTTGGGGCCGAGGAAGAGGCCGAGGAGAGGGGGATCGTGGAGCGCGATGAAGCGGCGGCGGAAGGTCGGGGAGGAGCGGACGGCGGCGAGGAAGGAGCGGCAGGTGAGCGCGGCGCGGACGAGGCTCGGGAGGGAGGGGAGGTGGAGGAAGATCTGGAGGAGGAGGTCGTCCCCGAGGTCGCGGATGGTCGGCGGCGGCCGCCGCCGCCGCCCCGGTGGTGGCTGGGAGTGGGAGGACATGGCGATTGGCGAGGGCCTTTGCTGCAGATTGGGCTGCCTGGCTTTTGGTTTTGGGCTTCCACCATGCCACATAAAAGCTCGGCCCTTTGCTGCCTTGGGCACAATCCGCACGATGTTTTTCTATAACATTTTTATTTTCATGTCAATCAGTTTTTTGTTTCATATTGAAACAGCAAAGAAGTAGTTGACGGTAATTTTATTTGAATAATATTAGTCAGTTCCTAAAGAAAAGGATTTACATGACGGTAATCAAACACTTTTTGTGACAACGAATTTCATTGAACTTTTAGTTTGGTATTTACAATAAATTTCTTTACCAGCTGCAGAAAAATGAACCTAAAGAACTGAGCGCCCAAACTAGTACCTTTATGAGATTACTACCTCCATTCAGGAAATGAAGTCGCTTCGGACAAACAAATGAACTAAAAATGAACTAAGGTTGCATGTCCGAACGACATCATTAAAAAAATAGAGGGAGTACATGGGAACTAACACCAACTTATGTGCAGTGGATTCCATGCAACGTGGTCCGTTACATAACATGGCAAAACCTCTAGTATAAGTTTTTTTTTTCTCTCTGAATACAAAAAAAATATATATTAGTGTGAAATTGTTTTAAAACGAGATTTCAGTTTTTTTTTCCTTAAAAAACCTATTGTTTTGGTCAAATACGAATTACATGCAAGACAATGCAACTTTTCCTCTCTTAATTAATCAGTCGGGAATACACCAGCGAAAAGCACAAAGTTATTTTGAAGACAACACTTACAAAATGCATTATAAATGTCCGGAAAAAACTTAGTCGCAATTGAGTTAGGATGAATCTGACTTATTTTGTCAGCCGTTAAGTTTGATGCTCCATGTGTGTGGCAACACAGTTTTGAAGTCCTTTTGCACCTAGTCTTGTTATCTCTAGCTAAAAATTGTAATCATTGTAGCTAAAATTTTGTCAGTAACAGCATGGCGCACCACACTTGGCAATTGTGCTATAAATTTAATTCTTACGTTAAGTTAGCATAACAAAACAAAATATTTACATTCAGGCATCTACAATGTTACTCCTAGCTCCAACACAATGAAAAAAAAATGACGAGGAAAGGACGGACTGACTAGTCACATAGTGTTTGGTACAAAGAGGCTTCTAGGCAAGTCACGGTCTTCGGATGTTCCATGTCGAGAAAACATGCCATCATACAAATAGCTTTGACCATATTTCCCAATATTGTTGATTTATTTTCTAATGTTGGTAGTCATAGCATTGTTCACCGACCTACTGGTCACATTACCTGAAAATTTTCAATTAATCTAAACTAAATGGATAGGCTATTCTATGAAGAAAAAAATAGACACAAACTAATAAACACATAAGAGTTTTACTAAAGGTCCTTCTCGTTCATACTAATATTGCGAAAACTGTACGTCTTAGTCAAGTTTACAATTTGCAGCATGCTTTCTTTCCGATAAACATGTTGCATTCAGATCTACAAAGAACAAACAAATTCACAGGAAATATAGAAGTTAAGAGTGGGTGCCATCCTATGTCTTTTTTTTTTAGACTTTTAGGGCCCCAAAAGGACTCCCGCCTGATTGCATTGCAAATGGCAGATATAAAAGAGTTTTACAGCATCATGTCCACACCCGCCCCACTGGCTTCCGAATACCGCCCCTCGGCACAGTTCAAGAACTCACTCAAGGTAACATAACCTAGGTCTCTTTTAACCAACTACTTATTACAAGCTCATTCTCCGAGCTCATCACCACAGTCAGATTCTCTCATCTTCGGCGACGCTTGTTTTTGCTTCCTGGCCTCTCTTCAGCTTGAGACCCCCTTGACCATCATCTTCTCCCAGCTGGTGGTGGCATGGTATTAGCCACGTCCTATCCTCTCCGGTCTTGCTCTCAGCATCTCCAGCTTGGATATCATGGCGTCGAAGTCTTGTAGGTGCTTGATTGGGCATAACAACTTCCAGTTTTTCAACATTGGTATGGCCCTCTGCCAAATTTGTCCAACCCCCGACCACTTCAGGTTCTGAAAATACAAGCATTTCTCAACTTCCATAATGACCATAAAACTGCAGAGCTCATCATATTCATAACCATAAATCTTTTATTACACAACCATCTAGCGGCTATATTCTCAAAATCACATCCTACTGTAACTCCTAGAAGTTGAGAAATGTCAGACCATACTCTTTTTGCCACTACACAGTTAAACAACAGGTGCACCCCAGTTTCATTTTCACCACAGAAAAGACAGGAAACATCATCTAATTTCTTCCTTTTACTCACATTATCTTTAGTTATTACTTTGTTTTTGGACAGCAACCAAAGAAAAAATTGTACCTAAGGTGGGATATGAAGTTTCCACACTGATGGTGTAAAAACTGGCTGCACTCCTCTAAATTAATAACTTTGTAAAGAGACTGTGATGAGTAGATACCCGAGGATGAAAACTGCCAAATTAGTGTATCCTTGGTTTCTGATAAACTAATAGTACTAGCTAATTGCACAACTTCTAGCCAAAGGTTAAATAGTCTGTTATCTACACACCTTCTGAAGGTGCATCTGAAATTAGTCCCATCCCAAAGATCTGCTACTGTTTTTGACTTATCATTCACAACACATTAAACTTCCCAATATTGAATGGCTAAACTAGAAGTACCTATCCACACATCTTCCCATAATTTAATTTTTCTAACATCTCCTAACTGCCATCTATAACCCATTTTGGCTACACTAGCTGCCCACATCACCCCTCTCCAAAAAGGAGTGCCTTTGTCAGCTGAGCAGGTAAGAATATTAGGTCTGTTAGTGTCATATTTGAAATCCACTACATCTTTCCACAATTTCCCTTTGTCGGCATTATACCATTTTATCCATGATCCTAACAGACATATATTCAGATGTCTAAGGTCTGGTATGCCTAGACCTCCAAACTCCTTTCTCATACTACAAGTTTGCCAGTTGACTAGAACGTCTTTTTTTTTGTTGGTGTTTTGAAATATATAACAATCAGGATGATTATCAAACTATACTTTTAGTGAAAATGATTATCAAACTACGCTCTAAGTAAATAGCGTCTCTTCTGTCAAGGCAAAGTCGAAAACAGAATTCTGTAAACCATCGGAAGTGGTAAAGTGGAGCATCTCTTTTTCAGAGTGCTTCCCATATTTTCTTCTGGTTTGGCCTCAATCATGCACAGAAAGACACATGTTCACAACAATGTACACATGAAAAATAAGCAAAATCTCTACAGCGCAACACCCATCCAGAAAACTGATATCTTGAGTGTTTCAGGTGAATTCACAAACAAAGGATCATACGACAACACGAAAATAACAGGAAATATAAGGGGAAATTAGTTGTGTAGCACCGAAAACTCGCGGCTCACGGAAAATAGCACTGAAAGTTCCCACCAACATAAAATACCTTCGAAAGTTGCATGTCTACTCGGGATTTAGCATCCTGCTTAGAATGAGCAGACATGCAACTTTCGATTGTATTTTCTGTTGGCGGGAACTATCAGTGGTATTTTCCGTGAACCACAAACTTTCAGTACTATGCAACTAATATTCCCGAAATATAATTAGCCTGTATCAATTTAGATGCCAAATCTCAGCTGAATAACATATAATTTCAGACTACATGGAAGGCCTTGTGGCAAAAAGAACAGTCTCATGGTTGCAAATTGCACTTTCACGTAAATTTGGAGAACAAGAATGGTTCCGAAGATATCAAAGCAATAGAGGTATTGCATCAACTGTTGCCTGCTCCAATCCGGTAAAAGGGAGATGATGCCCTCATTCTCAAATTTCCATCTTGCAACAACTGGGTACCAGCCGGGACATCGTAGAAGCATGACCTGACCTATAATGCAAAACAATTTACATTTTATTTTATCAGAGCATGCCAATTTTGTTAGAAGATATATAAGCCTCAGAATTTTGAGTTTGTCTTTAAGTACCTCCAATGTCTGCAGCAAATAGAAAGTAATAATAATCTGAACAAGGCAAGAAAAGGATAAGCTTTCAGTCAACAGAAGCATCTCTTGATAGTCATTCCAAAGGGCACAACAATTTATCAGTGAAACTTTGAATCTTTTAGTAATTTGTAGCTTATTAAGAAGTTTGAAATGGTCAAACTGTACATCCCTGTGGATCCGTGGAAACTAAAAAATGTTTTCTTTTTCCTTTTTGCGGAAGGTCAGTGTCTGGATATAGGTATATAAACTTATCTTAAATTTTTTGCACAATGAAAATATTATATAAAAATAATCCCACAGCAGTATTCCTATAACAATAACATGTGACAGTAGAGATAATTTCCTCAAATATGAAAAACATGGAATGATAGAAGAATAAAAAAATCAACAGTAAAACAACAGTTTAGGAAATAGTGCAAGATCAATAGGCACCAAGCATGTGAACTTCATGGTGATTTTAAATTTTACCACTGGAAATTAAATGATGATGATTGCTATTATAAACGATATAGGCTGCATCTTATTCTTTAATCTGTTACCATATGATAGTTTGATTGAACAATGAAACCAACAAATACAAGCAAGGAAAGATCACCATATACAGCATCTCAGCTATTCTATATCAAATGCCACGGCTGAGCAATGGAGGCACCCATGCGGCCATGCATGAGATGAAGAAAGGGAACGCGGAACCCTTGTATGGCTCACTTGCATTGTACGCAGGCTCTAGCTCACTTGAATTGTTCTTAACCTTCTCCAGCTTCATGGTGTTCGTACAAATTATTGTTATCTCTAGCTCAAAATTGTTATCATTGTAGCTACAGTGTTTGAGTAACAGCATAGCCCACCGCACTTGGCAATTGTGCTACAAATTTCATTCTTACGTACATTGCTTTGGCCCCCCTTCCAGACGCGAGATTCAATTTTAGAGAACAAAAAATAACAGTAGAGAGTTTCATTCAGTTTTACACTACAAAAGCATTAAACCATAATTATATCAAAACTACGTATGAACTTGAACTAGAAATAACAATACGTCACCATATGCTTGTACTACTACTATAGGTCAGAGATATGTAGTGAAACTCCTTCATCTCTATAATGGTATAGCCAAGCACGTTATCATAATGACGGAAAGACATTTTTTAAACAAAATCTGGGGCATGGAATCTGCCACACCAATCGTACCGTACATGTAAAAAATGAAAATCCTACCTGGATATATTCTTCGGCAAAGAAATCATTATATCTAAATATTTGGAAAAAAGGAAAACCTCTGCATAATCTGTTGTCTCACCTGCTGGCCCATAGAAATGAACATGTCAATTACAAAACCAGTTACAACCATTTGATTTGCTGGAAATTAATTAGCTCGATCATTGTTTCAGTTTAAATGCCAAATCTCATTTAACTACAACAAAAAAAAAACAGATGAATTACAATTCAGACTACATGGAAGGCACTGTGGCACAGTCTCATGGTTTGCACATTAGTTGAACTTCCATGTAAATTTGGAGAACAATAATGGTTCTGAAGAGGTTCTGAAGAAGCAATAGAGGTATTGCATCAATTGTTGCCAGCTCCAATCCGTTAAAGGGATGATGCCCTCATTCTCAAAATTCCATCTTTCAACAGCTGGGTACCGGAGACGTCATAGAAGTATGACTTGACATAAAATGCAAAATAGTTTACATTTTATCAGAGCATGCCAATTTTGTTAGAAGATAATCCTCAGAATTTTGAGTTTGACTCTAAGTACCTCCAAAATCGATGTCTGCTGCAAATAGGAAGCAATAACAACCTGAACAAGGCAACAAAAAAAATTAATTAATTTTTCAGTCAACAGGAAGCATCTCAAGATAGTCTCCAAAGTACACAGCAAAGACATCAGTGAAAACTTTGAGTCTTTTAGTAATTTGTAGCTTATGAAGAAGTAAGCAATACCCAAACTCTACGTCCTAGTGGATCCGTGGAAACTAAGAAATGAATTGATTCGCAGAATCTCAGTGTCTGGATAGGTATATCTATGATACCGATAGATACTGATGCCATAAAAATTTGTTTTGCACAGTGACAATATAATATAAAAATTGATCCCACAAGTATTCCCACTATCAAAACATGTGAGAGTAGAGATAATTTCCTAACACACGAAAAACATGGCATGATAGAATTATAAAAAAATTCAACAATAAAACAACAGTTCAGCCAATAGTGCAATAATTAAACAAACAAATAGGTGGCAAGCACATGAATTATCATAGTTATATTATATTTTATCATTTCAAATTAAAGGATGATAACTGTTATTATAAATGATATCGGTTACCTACAATCAGTCTGTAGCATCCTAGTCTGTGAATCTGTGGTCATATGTTAGATAGATTGAACAGTGAAATCAATCAACAAATAAAAGCAAGGAAAGCTCACCATATAGCAGCTCGATCAGCTATTGTACGTCAAATGCCAGGGAACGCGGAACCCATGACATGAAGAAAGGTGTTATGGAGGCGCCCATGACATGAAGAAAGGGAACGCGGAACCCCTATTGTTCGCATACCCCATATATGGCCAACTTGAATCGTTCTTAACCAACTCCAGCTTCATGGTCTTTAGATTGATCAACAAGAGATAATGTCGGGGCTGCCTGAAGGAGAAGGTCCAAAACTCCATGAAGACATAGTCACCCCTCACTGCAAGGGGACGCAATCCAATCATATTCCTAAGCTGGTTCAACAACGGGAATTCATGCCTTAATAACACCTTGTTCATCATCGTCCATCCACCATCAACGCTGACCCATATCTGCAAGCATGACAACTTCTTGCTTCCAACGACGAGGCACGGCCCGCCGTACTCAGCCATTTCTGCAGCACAGTACGGCTCGCCGACAGGGAAAGGAACCTGGAGGAGCGACCAATCCATGGTGACGGTGTCGAGCACCAGGACTCGCTCCTGGTCGTCCTTGTGGTACGCGAACCGGCCCATCCCATGATGGCTGTGGGACTGCCAGTACGCGAACCGGCCCGCGCGCACTCCGTCGCGTGCTTTCCAGGGGTGGGGCACGTCGATGGAGGGCAGCGGCGACCAATCCTGGGTGCGCGATTGAAGAACTGCACAGCGACAGCCCGGAAGGAGGCTTCTGCGTCGGCCTCGTCGGCGAGCAAGGCGTAGTGGAGGACCCAACTGAAGCCACCGGGCGCGCGGAAGAAGACGGCCGTCCGCGCGAAGGGGTCGTACACGGCGAGGTCCTCCTACTGGAAT
>LAPY01001965.1:72070-88977 GCA_000970635.1 Eragrostis tef | reverse complement strand
TTTTTTCTTTTCGCATCAATTCTTCCCGCCGCACTCTCGCACAAGTTGCACAAATCGTACATTCTTGCCGCCACACTCTCGCAGGATTCCCACTGCCACAATCGCCAATGGAGCCTACGCCTGCAAGGTTGCGCGTTGGTGGATAGTTGGACCTTCCGTCGGAGTTGGGAGAAAAAATCATCGGATGCATGGACGGTTCGTTTCGCGGTCACCTCAAAGGATGCGGAGAAGACATGTCGCGGTACTCGTCGCCTTCATGGTTCCGTTCCATTGTTGCTGTCTTCTCGGCCACCGCAAGATGATCTTGACTGGGAGTATGATGTACAACAGTCCAACGGCGCATTCGGGCTTCATGACATGTCGAACGGCATGTCTTATACATGCCACGCCTTGGATGATATGATCGGCGGGAAAGATGATTGGCTCGTTCAAATGAACACGATCAACAGCGTGTTGAACATATCTTTGGTTCAGCCCTTGACCGGTGATAAAGTGCCTCTGCCACCCACTCAAAACATCACAAACGCAGGTACATTCCACAAAGAATAATATTTTAATTAAAATTCAGTTGTCTATTCTATAGACTTGTTTTACAGTTGTATTGTTATTTTTTTCATAGAGGATCATTGGCGGCCAATGAGCAGAATGTTAGTGGAAATTGAAAAGACCTTTTACCATCTCCTACTAGTCGTACACAATTGGGAGCGCAAGGCCCGAAGTTGTGCACTCGTAAATGCCATAACTGTGGGTTGAAAGAGGGACACAATGCTCAATCCTGCCCCCACGACCCGAAGAACGCTGAACGTGTGGAGCGTGCGAAAAACCCGGGTATATGTACTACCATTTCTTGCACGTTGTTCCATCTCGTGTCAAGCTCTCAACAAGTTCCCCTTACTCAACGTTTTGTTTCTTGTACAGTTAAGAGGAAGAGAGGCCGACCACCGGGCAGTGCTAACAAGAAGCCAAAGGTTCCGGAGCCTAGCATTTGTCGTAACCTGGACTTCAGTGACGATGACGAGGACATCACAGAGAACTGCGAGTCTATCATCTCAGATGACGAGTAGAGCCTTCTTATGGATGATTGCGATGTTCAATCACTATTGCGATACAAACTATGAAACGCTGTGATACTTTTTGTGGATCTCTGAACCATTTTCTTTGGCATTTGAAGAATGTTATTCTCGTATGGTGCACCATTATCTATTGCTCCCCATTTCGTACGCAGCGTACAGTCAGTTTCTCAAAACTATCGATATACTACCCGTGGAATTAGAAATTATATATGTGGTCAGGGTAGTCTCACCTCAATACGCAACTCCTTGCAGCCATATACTACATGAGTCCAGAATGAAATACAAAGAGGCACAACAGCACATGAAATACTATCCACCTACCGACCTGGTACTACCACTATCCGTATAAAGAGAGAATACCACCCTGACCACATGTGAATACTGCAAGGTGATGCACGCTGTTAGATTCATGCTGGTACTATTCACATGATATGCTCCTAGTATTCACATGTTGAGGTCTGTATGTATATACTACTCGTGGAATTAGAAATTATATATGTTGGTGCTTTTGTCTCGTATATACTATATGAATCTAGAGGCACTTGACATACGAAGAGGCACAAAAGCACATGGTCAATATAATAAACTAGACAGCTGCAATACTACCATGGTCAAAGCCATGTACTATCTTAGCGTCGGCCCGTGGACATCTCTTGCATTTGTACGAAAGCTTTCGTGAAACTGGCTTTTGGTTTTGCGGACTCGGCCGTGTGGTGCCACCTACACCATTGGCCGCGATGATACAAACATAGTACTCAGGTTGCTAGGCCGGCTTGCGGCATAGTCCCACCTCAATACGGAACTCGTTGCAGCAAAATACTATAGGACTATATAATGAAACACAAAGAGGCACTTGACATACGACGAGGCACCGCAGCGTATGAAATACAATTGGACTGATGGCGACATATTTGAAACCAACCATATACTCTTATCTTCAAAATAGAAAACTACCCAGTTGTAATACTACCCCTGGCGAAGACATATACCATCTAAGCGTCGGCCCGTGGGCACAAAGACCTGTTGTGTTCACCAATCAAGCCACATCTCTTGCATTTGTACGAAAGCTTCCGTGAAACTGGCTTTGGGGACTCGGGTGATGGCACATACACCATTGGCCACGATGCTTCAGAATCTTCAGCTCCAACACTACTTTCGGCCAAATCTTGCCTAGAACTTTGATCAGCTACTTGTTGAGCTTCTTCGGCATCGGCAGGGACACCCACATCTTCGTCTCCTTCAGATTTATCTGCATCAGAGGCATCTGCATCACTTCACTGAAATCATCAGAATCCTCGTACTCAGTTGTTGGTGGAAGCTCAGATACGTCCTCATCTGTCCCCTGCATTTTCACAAGTTTCAGATAATCAGAATACCCGTTGCAACATTGAAATGCTTGCTGTAGTATGCAAAAAACTATAATGTAGTATACGTACCAGGTCATCGGTAAGCGGCTCCTCATCCACAAGAATATGCTTGCTGGTAACCTCTTCCTCCTCATCGTTCTTGCCTCTGCCCTGGCAAAAGTGTTAAAAAAAAAGGACGATTGAGCCCCCTAATCGTTTGCGAATCCGGATCTGTCGGTGGGTCAGAGATTGAGAAGTACCTCGAGCAGACGGGCATCGAACGACTCCACATCGTCGCTCTGGTCTGGATCTTGACCATGAGCGACGCACAGCTCCCGATACTTCCAGAAGGCCACCAGCTCGGATGAGGTGACCACATCTGGAGGCGGTTGACGGCCTTCCCTGATGAATCGATCCACTAGATCTCTGTTTGGGAGAGGTTCCTGCTCATGGAGAAACAGAGCCAGCACATCCTCGCCGTCGCCGACGTCCTCCCCTCCTCCACTCGTTCTGCTCAACAGAGACATCTTCCCAGAAAAAATGGAGTCCCAGCCAACTGGTTTTTGGAGACAACTCAGACAAGTAAGGACAAAGGACGGCACTGGGAAGACAACACTGTGAAAGTACCAAATCCGACAAGTAAGGACAAAAGTGCGTCGCTCTACATAGGATATCGGGAGGGAGCTATAATACTACTTGTCTTAACCAGGAATACTAACCAGCATCTGAAACTGTTGCATGAATACTATCTCAATTTAGGAATACTACCACACACTAACTGTAAACCACAGTGTGAAGCAACTCAATTCTTACCCGCGTCCATTCTTACCAGCGTCCATTCGATTCTAAAAGCTAATATACTGTTGTTATTCCTTACATGTTGTATATATGGACAGTACAGGTTGTATTCCATAGAGACGTAGTGGTTTGGTGCCTTGGCAATCGTTTACCGATGATATAAAAGTAGTATACCGACGACCCAACAGGTACTTTGCCACACGCCAGACGAAGTAGTATACACCATGAACGTGTACCGAATACAATAGTTTGGTCGCGCATACTATCGTATACTACGTCTACTATGGTATTAAGTCAACTCACGCGCCTGCTCTGGATCCACGACACGACAGATACTATAGGGAAACGTGCAATGTACAACCCTATGCGACGGCGAATCGTTTCGACAAGCGCGGTCATGAACCATGTTATGTACACAATGAACGTCTACCGAATACAATCGTTTGGTCGTGCATACTATCGTATACTACATCTACTATGGTATTAAGTCAATTCACGCGCCTGCTCTGGGCCCACGACATGACAGATACTATAGGGAAACGTGCAATGTACGGCGAGTCGTTTCGCCACGCGCGGTCACGAACCATGTCATATACAACATTAACGTCTTCCGAATACAATCATTTGGTCGCGCATACTATCGAAAAATTGTACGAGTACGATGCGGGACGAGGCGCGTGGGTCTCCGCGCACGTTGCGCTGCGTAGCCGAGCGGGGCACTGCGCGCCCGCGCCTGGCGCGGCGCATGGCGCCTGGCGGGGCCCTGCGCGTGGCCCGCGACGCATGTGTGCTAACGCGCAAAGGTGGCCGGCGCGCCGAATAAGGCGCTAACGCGCAGCGTGCCTATTAGCGCGGGCGTGTGTGTGTATATAGATATTCTATTTAGCACCTAGGGTGCTAAATGAGAGCCGCACCACCCTACCGATCCACGCGGCCCAGCCGCACAAGCGACCCGTCAAACCACGTGGACACGGGCTGATCTCAAATCCCTCAACCATAAATCTTTTCCTCCCACGGGCGGGCGGCTCACTCAAATCCAGAGACCATAAAACTTTTTTACCCAAGCAATTTTATTTTTCACCTCTATTTCCAAATCTTGTAACCGCACGGGAGGTGGGTTTAGTGGCCTTGTTTACGGAGGTAGTTTCATATTCAGCACCGATTCTTCCCCAGGAAGCTCTAAACCACCCCGCTCACCGGCGATCCCCGTCCCCGCTGATCCCTGCCGGTGTACTCGCCGTTCCTGTCCGTGATTCCCCTTCCTCGCCGTTCTCGCCGTCTTCGGCGCGCCGATGGCTGTCAGATGCGGCCGTGCGTCTGCTTGTTCGAAGCACTTCGGCGTGAGCTTAGCCGGCGTGACGTCCACCGGAGGCGGAGCAGTGGCCCCTGTGCACGAGGCGACGCCACGACCACTAGAGGCAGAGCAGCGGGCCCCATGCGCGAGGAAGCGATGACGGAGGCGGGCGGCGTCCTCGATCCGTTTCTTCATCCCCATGCGAAATTCTTCTACAAAAAATCAAGAGGACTTCTCCTGCGGTGAGCTTGCATTACTCCTCTGATTTCCATTCAGTTTTATTTGCTAGTTCATTCGATTGTGGATTTTTGACGGAGCACTGTGTGTGGCAGTGAATTGGGTGGATCTCGGGCTAGATTCATGACTGGATTCGTGGGGTCCATGGCTTCACTACACATGTTAGCATCTCTCAGTTCCCTCCGCTCGATTCCCTTCGATTTGACATCTTGTAATACATGGATTTGGTTTCGGGGGTTCTGAGTTCAGCGCTTGATGTGTGTAGAAGCAGACGGTTGCGTTGTCAACATTTGGATGGACAAGATGCCCTTGATGAGAATTCAAGGTTGGGAGGCATACAGTCCAGGTGATAATTTCAAATCCCATCATTTCTTCAGATCTGTGAGGCACTTGTCAGCCGGTTTTGTGTTTATACCAACTAATGGTTGTAAATGGCTAGGTCTGAAAATTAGTTAAGATTCATTATGGTTTTATCTAGGTTTGTATTTAACAATTTATTTTTCTTGACAGAATAGAACAACGTGTGCTTTTGTAGTCTTGGATTACCAGCCTAGGATGCCGTATGTTTTTTTTCACAGTTGTCAACAATAATAATATTATGGTTCTTGTGGGAATTCATAAGAGCAGCAAAGACATTTTGATTTATTTTTCCATAGCTGCAATTCTAGTTTTGTATATCATCTTTGTTTTGGATTTGTGCAGGAAGTGCGAGTATCGGTGGCTAATCAAATAGGCATAGTTAAAATGTTGTTGTTTTTTCCCAATGCTTCCACCAGGAGCTTCTTTGTAAATGGAATCAGATGATACCGAGCAAAGCTTGTGCTTCTGCAGGATTGGACCCCTCCCTATGACTTCACATGATTTCCTTTTTCTCTCCATCTTTTATAAATTTCTATGAATGTATGGTCAGAAGACATCATATGAACAGTGAAAAATTATGGTTGATGTTGGAATTCATACCATGTTCTGGTTTCGCATCGCACTTGTACTGTTAGCCCAATCTTTTGTGCCAAATTTTTTCTTGGCTCCGGTCTACATGGCCAATAGCATAAAACTAGTGTTGTGATAAAAAAAATTACGGCAACAAACCCTGATCAATGATTCTAATAGCATGCGTTTGAGTATAGTGATTTATATTTCACAAAAAGAAAAAAGAAAGTATAACGTTGTACCATCTTTGCTACATGAGCCATCAGACCTCCGACAAACTTGAAGACATGTCCTCAAGGAATCATAAATCAATCAAATATTTATGGTTGTATAACGACTCAGTTTATTTTTTAATGGTATAACGACCCAGTTTTATGGTTTGTAGACACGCAGCTAGTGTGTAACAAACAAATCAGTCCAAAGTAAACAATTACGGTTACAGTGAGCACCTCAGGAACCGCACAACCCAAACAGTCAAAGTTTTATGGCTTGAGTTCACTAGAAAGACTAGTTCCATGCAGAAGACGTCAAACCATTAAGATTTTACTCCAGCAGCAGGACACGCTAGTTGTTAAAAAAATCGAGCCAGAAAACTTTAACGGTTGCGGGAACACAGCTTCTCTGTTTGCGGGGAGGGGATTAATGGTTGTGAGAGTTTTACGGTTGCAAAATGAAGTATTATTAGTTGGTATAAACACAAAACCGGCTGACAGCCTCACAGATCTGAAGAAATGATGGGATTTGAAATTGTCACCTGGCCTATATGCCTCCCAACCTCTGAAATCGCATCAAGGGCATCTGTCCATCCAAATGTTGAGAACGCAACCGCCCACTTCTACACATAACAATCAAACTCGGAACCCCAGAAACCAAATCATGTATTCCAAGATGTCAAATCGAATGGAATCCAGCAGAGGGAATTGAGAGATGGTAACCTGAGTATCCAGCCATGAATCCAGCCCAGATCCAGCCATGATGAGATGTTAAATCGAAGGCCATGGATCCCAAGAATCCAGATGCAGATCCACCCAATTCAAAGCCCAACGCTGCTCCGTCAAAAATCCATTAATCGAATGAACTAGCAAATAAAACTGAATGGACATGAGAGGAGTAATGCAAGCTCACCGCAGGAGAATTGGAGTTGAAGAAGTCTGAAAACGGATTCAGCACGGCACCAGCCTCAGTCATCGTCGCCTTGCGCCCAGGGCCGCTCCTCCACTGCCAGTGGTCGTCGGCTCGTCGCACCGCCTAAGCTCACGCCGAAGTGCTTCGACGAAGCAGACGCACAGCCGCATCTGACGGCCATCGGCACCCCGAAGAAGGCAGGAACGGCGAGGAAGAGAAATCACCGACGGGAACGACGAGTTCACCGGCAGGGATCAGCGGGATGGGGATGGCTCGGCCATATCGCCGGTGAGAGCGGTGGTTCAGCTTCCAGGAGAAGAATCTGGGAAAAAGTGGAAACTGCCTCCGTAAACCCACCTCCCTGACTGCGCGTGGTTATCAAAATGGAAATTGAGGTGAAAAAAATAAAATTGCTAAGGTAATAAAGATTTTGTGGCAGGAAAAGTTTTATGGTCGTGGGTTTTGAATCAGACGCGTGCCTGCCATGAGGAAAAGTTTAATGGCTGCGGGAAAAATTTTATGGTTGAGGAATTTGAAACCGGCCGCGTGGCTTCGCGGTTTGATGGGTCGCTAGTGGGACTGGGCCGCGTCGCGGTTTGGTGGTGCCACCAGGGTGCTAAATAGCTTATTTAGGTGCTAAATAGAGTATCTATATATATATACATATGAATGCTATTCAATGAATAGTTATTTAACACCTAGTAATTTTTTAATGAAAAACATAATCATGAATTACTGAACCGAGTGTACGATGATGTTACAAATGTTCAGTACACACGACGAGTCTATTCTGCACATACGCGCATTAGAAGCTACCGCTGCGCAGAGGACTCCCGACCAAGCCACCTTCTTCCTTCGCGGGCAGCTGACCGAGCCAACCTGCTTCGACGCGTGGGAGGGCGTCCGAACCAGGCAACCTTCTCCTTCCCCGTGCCTCCACAGGCCAGCATGCAAGAAGTGGCCCCTCTCCAGATCCACGCGATGCACGGGTGGAGTCCGCCCTCCCCACGAGCACCTCGGCCGATGCCCCTCCTTTTGTAACGACGCATAATAGACGCACGTATGTACCAGAAATATGAGCCATTTAGATGACTTGTCAATGAAATGTTCTGGTTGCAGTGTGATCTTGTTTGCAGCAGTGCTAATAGTAGTACGTAGCTACTGACAAAGATTAGTTTAATATAGCAATAAAGTATCTCAAACGACCATACGAGCAACAGAAACGAGTAACAATTGCTGACAATCAAGGGCACATTGTGCTTTACTTTGGGATTGGGGGAAAAAACTCAACGAGTAACAGAAAGTACATAGAGTAATGTACAAGTAGCTATGCATTTGCGAACCACAAAGGGAGACGGGAGACGGGGAAAAGGGTTTTTTACTTTTATCGCTAAACCAGAAACCTGGATTCACCATGTCTCGCGCATTACAGCATGACACTTCAATCAAGTTCCTCACAAATTTTGAATCATTTCACTTCTCGCACAAGGGAAGAATGTCAAACTTTTCAATAGGTTGACGGTGCCCAGCCGAGATGGCCAAATTGGTTTTGCTGAAATGCTGCAACCTGACTTCCAGGAGCCATGGCTGCCATATCAAGGCCTACATTTCCTGCCAATTGGGGCACAGCTGCCTGATGTACCATGGCCTGTGGGTTCTGCACCATGGTCATCGACGTTGGCTGCAGTGTGTGGGGAAAGCCTGGGTATTGCAACTGGCCAGGATGGGGAGGAGCTGGAGTGAAAGCAGCATGACTATTTTGTGATGTCAAGTAAGCTGCATGTGGTGACATTGGTTGTCCCATCATGCTGTAGAACGGGGCTGATGGCATGTTGGGAGTCTCCCTATGACCCTGAACCCACACGTCTGCTGTTTCAGCCTGTCAAAAAGAACATTAACAAATTCATTCTCATGGGGGAGAAAAGCCTAACGATTAGTAAGTGGCTCAAAAATAAAAGAATAAATCAATACCTGTAGATTGGGAGGGTAGAGATTGTGGTTCTTGTATTTACTCATATTAACATCCTCTACATGTCCTGTACTGCCAATTACCCCAGCATTAACAGTGTAGCTGTTAGGATTTGCATAAACACCATATCCAGTCGGGGTTCCCGGAAACACTTGCTTATACTGATGGGGTAATCCACATTTCATGCCATTGGCTGCTAGCTGCGAGGTTCCATTTGGCATTACCAAATAGCTGCTTGCATGCGGCAACTGGGGAAATGCAGGATTGCTTGAATAGTTTGAGACAACCACAGGAGGCGCATAATGTGGCGGGTACACATGCCGATATGGCAAGTTTGGATACTGTGTAACTTGAAACTGTTGAGGATACATCTGGGGCACTGGTTGTTGATTTGCTGCAGGCAACTGAGTGGCGTTTGCAGGATGTAAGCCCAAGACCTGTTCACGGAATCGCATAGAATTGTCACGTAGCCTTGTCAATAGAACGTAGGGCATGGATAATGGATAAGCACTAACAACAAAACCTGCATCCTAACAATTTGGAGCCAGTAGCTATGTTGATATAAAATCTGAACAGGCATACCGTCCTAGACTGCCGAAACAAGGCACATAAGTACACTATCCATAGTCCCAATATGGTATTTCATGGCAAATTTATAGTTAGTATAGGTGCAAGTGATGAGAAATTGTATCAAAATATAACAAAACGTATAATTGAGTTGGCACAAAAAAGTCTACGGTTGAAACATTAGCAGGATAGATCAGATGACAAATGTAGACCAGATGATATAGCGTGTCAGCATTACCTCAGATGGATACACTATACTTTCGGTTGCTTCATCATCGACAGCTTTAGTGATAAACGGTGCCCCGTGTCTAGAATCTGGCTCATATTTCTGGTACATCAGGTAATGGAAGGGTTAAAGTCTCAGTTAAAACATCAAAGCTGGTGCATACAATATAAATGGAATGTCGTGAGGAGCCACCTTAAAGTTTGGCACAACATGATTGTCCTGATGTTGGAATTGGGGTTGAGAGTGCATAACCTTGCTTGAAATCATCTCAGTCACATACTCACCTACACTGGGACTCGGAACCTCCACAGCTTCGGATGATGAGTTCTGATGTTCAGAAACTGATGTATTCGAATCTGATTGTGGAAGTGAGCTCTGGGAAACAGCATGATCCATCTTGTCATCGGCATAAATATCAGTAGATACCATGGCATTCAATGCTGTTAGACTGCAGACAACAAACACAACCCGGTTATCAGTTTGAACACATCGAGCTTTTAAAATCAGAAAATCATGATGCAGTCATTGAAAGGAAACTCCGGAGCTGCTACAGTTTCAAGCTAAGCAAAAAAGGGAGCAGGATAAATGTAGAATCACCTCGAAGGAGAATGATCGTTCAAGCATTCTTTAGTCACAACAGTATCAGATGTGGTCCCAGAAACGTCCGATACTTCAGATTCAAATGTACCAAAGATGAGATGAGTTCTTTTGGAGTCTGGTACCCGGATGTGCTCAGGTATGATGACCTGTTCATTTCCAGATACATTCGCTTGCGAAAGCTTCTTCGACAAGACAGACACTTCTGCCTGGTTACCAACAACAGGTGATGGAGCACCAGAAGATGAAAGACTAACTTCATGATTGGTAGAGCTGGGGCTTATTGATTTGGGCTTCCACTCCAAATGTGCACTAGCTGCATACAATTTACCATCAACAGGTGATGGAGCACCAGAAGATGAAAGACTAACTTCATGATTGGTAGAGCTGGGGCTTATTGATTTGGGCTTCCACTCCAAATGTGCACTAGCTGCATACAATTCAGCAGTATCCCTTTTAGCTTCAAAGTGCTAGAAAAGAATGTAAACATCTGCTAAAGACATTAAGAAACAAAGCCTATCCCTCTGTAAATTGACCAAAACTGAAACCAAGAATCTAAAATCATTTGCATGGTTAAACTATGACGTCAGTTAAACAAACTTTAGTTATTTAAAAGTTGGCAGAATGCTACCAATCGCAGCAACACTATCATAGCATCGATTTTCAGCATTGGGTAGCATTTAGTTTCCAAGCAAGTTATACATTGTTGTAAAATACATAGAAACTGTGGATGTAAATGGGATGCTCCGTAAAAAATGCACCGGTAAAGAGTTCAATGACTACTTTGTCGTTTCAAAAGCACGAATTACCTTTTGCCTGGCAGTGTAGTTTTTTACTGCCAAGTTTTTTCGTAACATCTTAAGAAAAGAAAAGGTTATGTGCAACAAAAAGTTGTTTATGCCACTCGCAAGTCGCAATCAAGCTAGATGTTATCAATATAACTCAGGTTATCGAGTTCCATGGAAATGCTAACCTTTTGTTTGACTAACATGGTTCTGCTGCTTATGATAGTATTGACTTGAAGGAAATGGCCTATTGTTCAACGGTACAGGCACATTAGTACGTCCATTTTTCAGAGAGGAACCAGGTAGTCCAGATTGTTGTTCATTTGAAGGATTATCCTTCGGTGTTGATGCCACTTTGACTAAGCCGTTTGACGTAGATGTGTTTGTTCCTGGTTTATCTGAAGACCGTTGCCTACCACCAACTACTCCAACTTCACGCTTTATGGCTCCAAAAGTTCCAGCTGATTTAGAACCGGGAGAGGGTACATGTATTGGATCTGACGAAGAACAGCAAAGTTCACCAGCAAAACTATTTTTTCCTGATGTCACGGTGACCTCTCTGTTTTGGATGCCCTTCCCCATAACTTCATGTGAACCAACCAATGTTTGCATCCCTCCAGATTGTTCCATCTTTCTGACACTAGAGGCTTCTGTGTCATGGGCTAGAGCAACACTTTTAATAACATTGTCTGCTTGAGCTGCTCCATGACCATTACCATTTCCAGTAACCAAGGAGTCCAGGGCAGCTAGCTTTTCAGTTGAGCTTCAGAAACAGGACAATGACATATATGAACACATGTGATACTGGTGAAAATGATGCAGCAAATTTCAGTACAGATAGAAAACTAAAGCAGCTATCATATCATAAAGGTGACATACATTGGAAAATACTAAAAACAAGTAAAGGAGGCATGCTATTTCCATAGGGGGGAAAAAGATTGACATGCCAGCCATATATAGAACATAAATCAGTAGCATGAATATGGGAACAAACAGTACTACTTCATAAGAAGTGCTACTGATATTGCAAGCTACCATGACCGATTATCCTAAGATGATATGACATTTTTTATTTGTATGTAACACTGCCTCTTTCCATTTACATAAAAAGGTGAATAGGAACAGGGGATACCTTTTACCACCAACATTTGAAACAGCATGTTCAATACTAGATTCTCCATTGTTATCTACTTCTAGCACAGTCCCACTAGCTTCTTTCTGTTTAGTTCTGTTGTCTTTCACAATACGATATTCTTGCACGACTCCTGAAAGTATCAGATGTTCAAAAGTTTAAAAAAAAATGATATAAATCTGGATCAACATAGAGAACATCTGAATATAATAATTTTCTTTTCATTGACTTAAACCGCAGAGGATAGGCTATGGCTAAATTATTTTCAGGCGCTTAAAATAAGAATGAAGGATTGCTGACCCACAATACGTTGCCACAACCTACATAAAAGTTCTTAAATGTTACAGAGGTTCCATTTTTCATAGTTATTAATATCATAACAGACTATCTAGGAAAAACCAGTGTTGTATAATGTCATAATGTGATTAATGAAAACATGAATAGTGGTCAGATGGCTAAAAGCAGGAGCAAAGAAGGAATTTAACACATCCCACCATATGGTTAGGTAGTTGAAAACCATAAGTCATAATCAACAGTTCAAAATTGATTGTGCTGAGGTGTGCTACAGAATAATATGTGACATCTGCATTCGCCCACAACATGCTAGCAGAAATTAACACATGCGAAACCATGAACTGAAGAATTAGACGGGGCGGCAATGGTTATATCCTCGTATTCAAGGTTTAGCTAAGATGGTACAATTCATACAACCAATGTCAGTATGATTTGGATTTATGCAAAATGCTCAAAAGCATAAACTAGGATCATGAACTAAAGAGCACATAGTACAAATAAAAGGTTGCAATCTTCTGAATCCATCTAAGTTTAATGCATCTCAAATAAGTGCATAAGATATGTTCCATTGTTCATTATGAAACTGAAGCATGTCATGCCATGCCATTCTGTGCAATGTTAATTATAGAGGGTTTTACCAGGCAATGAACTTCGAGAGTTGCCTCCACTATTAGTATATCTATTGGGAACTCTTCCAGATCTTGCCAACTCTGTTTGCCTAACATTCAAACCTTGCTGACTTGTGTTCTGAAATAATAATAGAATAATCAAGGTATAAGATGAGACATGGCCTATAGTGGTTACAAACTCATATTGCAGATATGTAATCAACAAAAGTAACTCATTAATAAGTGGTAACAATAAGCATATAAGAGATTAGACAAACAGTAGCAATTGTTCATTTTGATGTAATTGTTTGAAAAGAAAAATATGTATATTTATTATTAGGAAATGCAACCAATACCAACAAGTGGTATTTAGAATATGAAATTCAAAACAACAAAATTTACAACCATTTTTCTGCTGGCGTCAATTTGCTTTAAGAAATGACAGCCAATTTTAGAAAATTTATGAAGCTCTTGTTACTTAACTTGAGAATTACAAAAAGAACAGCACCATTGGTCAAAAGCATCTGAAACTATAGCCCAACTTCAGTGTAGGCTAGATGTCTAGGCAATGAAGGGAAACACATGAGCACTATGTCTCATCAACTGAGAATTGTACCTCTTTATTATTGTCATGTCTCCTTGTGCCATTACGGAAAGAATCTGAAGAGCATGAACATTGTTAGCAATACTAATGTGCTCAAAGCCGCCCATAAAAAAAAATCAACTGAAGGTCCTAGCAAATTTGCCCATAAAGTTGCTCAACCAATGCCGTCATTAAAGCATAGTAAAGTACACCTTATGTTTTCGCTTAGCATTCTCAGAGACTGACTCAGACAGGACCAAGCACCACTCTGTTCATCTTATGTTTTCGCCTATCATCTAGGAAATTGTGTTCGCATCCGCTAGTGACACAATGTAGGGCAAGGAGCAGCTGGAGGGTAAAATTATAGCAAAATAAACTGATACTAGTGAACCTGATCAGTGTTACAACAACATACACCCGAGCTAATTACATGCTATTTGAAATAGACTAAATGCGCACTAGGGAAATAAACCTTGCTGTGAAATTTGTAGTGAAGAAGGAGAACGGAATCGAACTGACGGGGATCGATTAGAGCTGAGTATTCATTACCCCAGCGTAGCAATCGAACTAACGAATAACCAGAGGGATCGGAGTATATATCCGTCAGGGAACAGAGGACTAGGGCTCGATCGACCGCAGTACGAATGAAAAGGTTAGGAAAAAAAAAAACCGAAGCAGGTTTGAAAAGAAAAAGAAAAACATGTATATTTATTATTAGCAAATGCAACCAATACCAACAGGTGGTATTTAGAACATGAAATTCAAAATAACAAAATTTACAACCCATTTTTCTGCTGGCGTCAATTTGCTTTATGAAACGACGGCCAATTCTAGAAAATTTATGAGGCTCTTGTTGTTTAACTTGAGAATTACAGAAAGATAAGCACCATTGGTTAAAAGCATCTGAAACTATAGCCCAACTACAGAGAAGGCTAAATGTCTAGGCAATGAAGGGAAACACATGAGCACTATGACCCATCAACTGAGAATTGTACCTCTTTATTATTGTCATGTCTCCTTGTGACATTACGGAAAGAATCTGCAGAGCATGAACATTGTTAGGATTACTAATGTGCTCAAAGTTGCCCATAAAGAAATCAACTGAAGGTCCTAGCAAAGTTGCCCATAAAGTTGCTCAACCAATGCCGTCATTAAAGCAGAGTAAAATACACCTTATGTTTCTGCCTAGCATTCTCAGATTCAGACAAGAGTCACAAGACCAAGCACCACTCTGTTCATCTTATGTTTTTGCATATCATCTAGGAAATTGTTTTTGCATCCACTAGTGGCACAATGTAGGGCAAGGAGCAGCTGGAGGGTGAAATTATTGCAAAATAAATTGATAGTGGTGAACCTGGTCAGGGTTACAACATATGCCCGAGCTCAAGTACATGCTCTTTGAAATAGCGTGAATGCGAACTAGGGAGATAAACCTTGCGGTGAATTTGGTGAAGAAGGAGAACGGAATAGAACTGACGGGTATCGATTAGAGCTGAGTATTCATTACCCCAGCGTAGCAATCGAACTAACGAATAACCAGAGGGATCGGAGTATATATCCGTCAGGGAACAGAGGACTAGGGCTCGATCGACCGCAGTACGAATGAAAAGGTTAGGAAAAAAAAAAACCGAAGCAGGCTAGGGCTCACCGTTGAACCCGGAGTGGTAGCCTCCCCTCGACGCCATTACAGGAGAAGAGAGGAGGAGGACGAGAACCACAAGGGACAACCTCCCCAGACGGCGTGCGCGGTCCGGTGGTGGTAGTCGGCGGCGCGGGCGGGCAGCGCGAGGAGGGTTAGGCGGCGCGGGCGGCGCGAGGAGGGGTTTCCCCTTGGATGACGATGGCGATGCTGTGCGCGTGCGAGACTTTTGTGGGGAAGTTGGCAAGGTTACGATGGGCCGACCCAATTGGTCCCGGGCCGTGCATTCAGACGGCGTAGGGTTCGTTGGGCCGGTTTCTGATGGGCCCGGGGACATTTTGCACATTCCGTTAAATCAAAAAAAAGGGGGAAAAATGTACTGGCTCAAAATAAAAAACGTACGCATGGGTTCTGGAGGAAATTCGAAATGGCACCACGTGACGGTCATTAACTCAATGTGGTTATTATGCTAAAATGTTGATATAACTATAACTAATTAATCTGCCGTCAATGTTGCGAGACTTAAAACGGGGAAAAGGCAGCATGGAAGAAACCGACTGACGAATACAACACTGATGGTTCATTTGATCAAACTTCACAAAGGGAAGGTCGGAGCTTTCAGCTTTGTTCGTCGGGATCGCGATTGAGGTTTCATGGGGGCTGGTGCAGGTCACGTTCAAGCAGCGAGTGGTGCCTTCCTGCAATCGGAAGCGAGGCGTGTCTACAAGATAACACCGATTGAAGAACTTTGCTAATCCTTGTGGTAGTTTTGACCCATGGACTTGTAATAGTGTGGCACGTGAACTAGCTTAACTATCATGAGTTGGCGGAAATTAAACAACAACTATTTGTATTCAAACTTTGTTGGCTAACGATTCAGCTATGTTCAATGAGTAAGGTGATGGACCAGTAGATTATCATAATAACCATGCGTGGCTATGCGCGCATGGCTGCAAGCACAAGTCGGCGTCCAGTCCCTGCTCGGCGTCGTCGTCCTCCTCGTGGCGCTCTTGTCCACCACCGGTGATTCTACGGCGGTCGCCATGGGTGCGAGCACATGCTTTTGCGTTTGCGGCTGCCACTATCGACTGATCCATACAGGAGGGGCAATGATACAAATATCCCTACATCATATACCTGCGCTGTAGCGTTTTCTTTTCAGCAGAAATCCTTGTATAACGTATTGCCCCTGTATGAATGCTCGGTTTTTTTGTTTCTCATTCTGTCATTTTTGTTTTTATTTCGAAAACGTCCATTTTACTCCCCTAAACAATCCATTTTGTCTATTTTACCCCCTAAACAAAATGATGACTCATTTTACCCCCCAAACAATTCTATTTAGTGCAATGTACACCTTATTGGAAGTTTGTTTCTTTTGTTTCTCATTCTACAAGTGGAATTTGAAGCTCAAATTTTACATGATATTAGTTGCGACAATAATCTATGTTAAGATGTACATTTCAAAATCCACTTGTATGCTGAGATAAAAAAAGACAAACTTTAAAAAGGTGTACATTTCACCAAATAGAATTGTTTGAGGGGTAAAATGAGCCATCATTTTGTTTATTAAGAGGTAAAATAGACAAAGTGGATTGTTTAGGAGAGTAAAATAGACTTTTTTCTTTTTTTTTATACTTTTCTCATTCTGTCATTGATATGTGGCCGTACGCGAAGGTGCCCGGACTACCCACCGGCAGGCGGCCG
>LAPY01001965.1:51474-64234 GCA_000970635.1 Eragrostis tef | reverse complement strand
TTAAAGTATCCCTGGTTAGGATACCTTAATCTAGGTATCCGACAAATCTTATTGCCACCGTTAAGTTTGTTTGAATCCGTGCAGACCACCATAATATTTGAAATTAGTGCTATATAAAATGATATTCAAGGTTGAATAGTTTTAAAATTTCATAAATATAATACCAAAACTCAACTTATTTAGTGCCCTAGTTAAACAAGACCGGGTTGTGGTTCTATATTATGTTGATCTTGTTTTTTAAAAATGTGGAACTATTATTTTACAAAATGTTCAATCGGTTGTTCCATATATCTACGACCAACTATAGGCTAATTTGGGCCAGGTGGCGTGTTGGATTTGGTCTACATGTTGATTCAAGGGTGTGTAGGAGATTTTTTTTTGAGTGGGGGGGGGGGGGGGGTGTTCCTCTACCATGTGGTTCACTAATAACTTGCTCTTCTCTTGAGATAGCTCTTAAATCGACAGGAAGTTGCTTCTCACGCAACATGCTGACCAAAGTATGAAAAACACACAAACTTTCTCGTCGAAGTTCCTTTTACGAATTAGGCCCTCATGTGTAGAGATTTCATTACGACAAATCTCATAAAAGTTTTAATGTATGAATCAGTTTTTTACTAGATGATGGTTGCGATGAACCCATTATGCGATAAAGAGAACGGAAAACATGAATTCATCTTCAATTTGTGATAATAGTCTATACTTTGGATCCATGGCATTGTTTATGAAAAAGTAATTAGATAGTTATATGTGTTGTTGGTTTGTTTTATAAAATCTATCGCCTAATACGAGAATAGTAACAATGAAACGGATTAGTATTCTCACATACATGCATATACAGAGAGAAATCTTTTGATACATACAGAAAAGTTCAGTTATGACTCACCAAATGAAGTGGTGGCATGTTCTATCACCAAGCAAAAGATCTTGTAAGGAGAGTTTGAGATATCAAGTTTTGTTACTATCTATCTTACTTTAGACAATGAAAAACACGAAAGTTACAAATATATATAAGGACGTGTAGGCACCTTGCAAGCTGCAACGACTATTTTGTTCTCTTTATCTAATCTAGAAGGATTTTCACTACCAACACAAGTATGTTCATGTTTTCTTCGGATTTCTCTGATTTCCTAGGGGTTTTGAGCCTAAGGAAACCGAGGAACTTTGATAGTTCTTAGCGGCTCTGTTTAAATTCGAAATGAGAAGCGACATGTGTTGTGTGCAAGTATCTTTTTTTATGGTGTTCAAAAGGCTTCATATCGTTTTCTCTAGTTTTTAAATTCTCATAAGATTGAAAAAGCATTTCCACCAAGCAAGAACCGGATTTCGACCGGACAAAGTCCTCTAGCGTGCTGACGAAGGCCACGGCATGAACCGTAGTAGCGGTCGGCGTTGGCACACTCACGGCGCTGTCACGTCCCCCCGTGGAGGTTCGTGGCGCAGACGAAACGCACCACCCGTCCAAGCGTTATCCCGCGGCGAAGCCACGGTCACGCACACCAAATCCGCCCGGAGACGCGCGCGCTTCCCTCCCTCCAATGCTCGCGCCTCCGCTGTCCCCGGGCCCCTCCTCCACCGGGCGCCCCACGCCGCCGCCGCCGCTTCGGCCGTCTGTAGCAGCAACGCACGCCGCCGTGTGTGGCGGCCCTCTCTTCTGGTCCTGGAAACCACGACGAAGCACGGCCGTCGTCCGCGCCAAGAGCAAGGGCGAGGCCAGCTTCACCGACCGCATCCTCGACTACATCGAGGGTACGCATTCGTGCCCTCTCGTTCCTGCGCAGGAATTTGTGCTTCTACACTGTAACACCGGCGGCCCCCCTTATGATTGTTACAAACCGATAAGTGGACTTATAATCAGTTTGGGTACCTGGCTTGGTGGCCTAGTGGGAATTTGTGCTTTTATTTTAGCAGAATGCCTCTCTCTATTGATAGGCACGGATCACTGGGTAGTGAGCACTGAGTTAAGGAATCCAACTTATTGAGATTGGTTTACAACCACCAAATAGTGTTCACTAAGTAGCCAATGGCTCTACCGAGTCCAGAATTCGTGGTGATTCTGTCAGATAAAGTCTATTTGCTTTAGCATTGATGGATCGATTGAGGGTAACTTTTCTTGGCTAATGCTCTTGGCAAATATTGACAAAATAAACAAGAGTAAACAAGAATAAATAGTGCATATGAAGGAAAACAAGATGGAGCGCCCATAATTCTGTGCATTAGTCAAATGCATGCCATTGAAATGTTAAATTTGCACAAATTGAAAGGAAATATGACTGCGCGAGTGCTCACCTTCGTCAAAGAGGAGCTTGGCTGCTATTATACAAGAGGGTGCCAAGGGCATCAGCACTCTGTGACTTCAGAGTATGCTTTCAGTGTCCATTGACCTTATTCAGTTGTCCATGCTCCTTACTAGTATAGTCCACTAGTGTAAAACTAGGGTTGGGAAAAGTCAAAGTGCTCACATTGTCAAATGAACACCTTTTTCTTGATACAAAGATACACAGCTCTCATTAGTATTCTCAAAAAACTGAAGAAAAGTACACCAGCAATCCAAGCTAGTTCTAAACTTTTTTTTTTGACATCATTTTATAGGGGGGCCAAAGTTAAGGAGATGGTATGGAGCGCCGGATCTGCTTCCCAAGGATGGGGGTGCGGAGGATGAGGAGGATGTGTCTTCAGGTGCATAGAGAAAGTACTTTTGTAAACTAGTACTTGGCTGCCATTGTTTCTTATTTCTTGGCAGATTTGGTGTGAGAATAGATATCGAAGATCCTCGGGACGCTGTGCTAGTCACCAATGGCGACAGTGAGATTGGGCAGGTTGTGCTTATATCCATGCTCATTTCTGTTTTCTGCTGCAAAACGTGCATTGTTATCCTGAATTTCGCCTATATTCATTTTGTTCCCTCGTGACCTAAGTGGAACGTAATATTCTAACAAAATGTTATCTGGACCAACTACTAGTTGCTTATATAAACACCTAACTTTTAAATATATTTAGGAAAAAAACTGAAGTTTCATGTAAGTCTTCCCCAAAAGGGGGACAGAAATTCACTCAGCATGTTAAAATTCATTTCCTTGTATTTCCAGATGGTGATATTGGCACTGATCCTGAAAAGAGCTAGAATAAAAGCACTTGTTAAAGACAAACGATCCACTGAAGAGGCTTTTGGAACTTATGTGGAGGTGACATCTTGTTGCTTGACATTTGCTGCAACATTCTATATTCTGATTATAGATGATATCATATTGCTTTACTGTTGTTTAAGAGATGAAGTTAGAACTTGTATTCGATTAGTTTACCTTGTCACATTTTTCTTGGTATTTATAATAAATACCATCCAAACAATCACCTTTTTTTTTCACTTGTAGTGCATGGTTGGTGATGTCGAAGATAAGACCTTCACGAAGAAAGCACTAAGGGGCGTTCGTTCAGTAATCTGTCCAGCTGATGTACGCTTCCATCTTTCTCTGTCCATTTTTTTTGTTTGAATAATTTCTGATAGTTTAGCTGTTCCATGAGTCAACACAGTTTATAACTTGATTAGGCATTACTAGATCTTGTTTTTTGCTTTATAAATGACCCTCACTACATTTCATGAGTTCCATCTTTTTTGGTTTCAATGTGAAAAGCTCATTAGATTTGAATATTTTTTAGTATAATTTTAGCACTGCTACCTGTACATATGTACATATTATCTGTTTCTAGAGTGCCTTTTCTTTGCATTATATAATATGCTTTGCTTTAACTTTATATTTTGATAGGATGGTTTCTTCTCAGACTTGATTGACCTCAAGGGTGTCCAACACATTGTTCTGCTGTCACAGGTTGCAATGCTTTTGCAATTCCGTGTTATGTAGCTGACCCTAGTTTGAGCCATTCTCCTTTATGCGATCTTGATAAGAGCGCAGCTGGTTATTTACAGAAATAGTGGTGGGATACAAGCTATTCTGAATAGCAAACTGAAGAAGTTAGCAGAGAGGGATGAAGACGTGGTTCTTGCATCTGGCATCCCTTCCACGATAATCAGGACTGCTTCTCTGCAAAGCACCCCTGGTGGTGAGAGGGGTTTTGATTTTACAGAGGTATCACTGCAAAAAGATATATTTCCACCTATTTTACTCAGGCAGTTGTGCTAGCATGTGCAAGGAGTAAGGCATATATAGACATCATTGTGGTTATTATGTACAATGTAACTTCATACAACAATGCCAATATGCTTCATGTATTTCTCGTATTGGCTATCTGGACCTATGCATATCAATACCATTCTTCAAATATGCAGGGGGTGGCAGCCAAGGGAAGAATAAGCAGAGAGGATGCTGCAACAATATGTGTGGAGGCTCTGGATGCCATTCCCCAAAAGACGCTCATTTTTGAGGTAATCAGCTTAGCATGGCTTAATGTCTTGGTATCATAAATCATTATTTCATTTTTTTTTCCGTCTTTTGTTGTCGGATAGGTAACAGAACATATGAAATGTTGTTCGCTTCTCTTAGCTGTGAAGAAAATGTTCAAATCTAGCTTCTAATCTAATGTCAGGTTGCAAATGGTGATAAAAAGGTGGAGGACTGGAAAGAGTGGTTCGCTCAACAGATGAAAAGAGATGAGGAAGTATAGTAAATACAATATCAAAGGTTTATTTTCTTTCACCATTTTGTTAAACTGTTACAAAACAAAACAGGAAGAGGCTGAAATAAAGGATTTGAAGAGTGTAAAAAGGAATTGTATCTCATATCCTTTGGCCTTCCTTAAAATCTGATGGTACATTTAACCAACAAAAGTGCATGGAAACATCTCTGCCTGAGCCTCCAAGAAACCTTCACGAATCTGCAGTTAGCTGAAGCTGGATCCCTATGTGACCAAATCAATGACATTTACTGAAGGCCGCAAACAATGAAATGATGCTTTACCTGGAAAGTTCAGAGTCAGTGGTGCTAGATTCTAAATTATGTAAAAACACATTCTGCATTTCTGAAGAAAAAAAAAACAGATGCATCATATTAACTTTAAAGTACTACTGTGAAACACACATTCCCGCAATCAGTATATCCATTGTTTTTACGAGAGTGTCAGCGTATTCTGTGATACATGATACTTTTTTTTTTGAATTGATACATGATACTTTTTTCCTTTCATAGAAACGTTTATATCGAAGATTGGGTTTCTGACTGTTCAGGTCAGAGTGGGAGAAGTCAATGCGATATGCCCAACCGCTTTTGTTTCTTTCGAGAAAATTTAAATATTTGGCAGCTAGATCTAAGAATAATGCTCGTGTTTTCTTAAACAAAAGAGCAATCAGTTGTCAGTTTGTCACAAGGTAACACAGGCACAGCAAACACCAAAGTAGCTGCTTGTTTTCTTTCCAGAAAACTTAAATCTTTGGCAGCTAGATCTAAGAAATCTTAAACAAAAAGGGCAATCAAGTTGTCAAACCCCAAGGTAGTTGCTTGTAGGTGTTGAAGTTCCATGTAGCCAAAGCATTTTGGCCTCTGGATTTGGCTGCAACCTAGGAAGGGAGTAGAAGAGAGGGAATGAGCGAGGCGGAGATCTGATTTCGTGATGGCCTAGCTGTCCTACCTCTGATAATTAAGGGCACTGGTTTTCCACTTGTCTCCCACGAGAGATAATTGCGATTTGACCTAACAAATGATACTCAATTAGCAAGTGTGCCTTGGCGTTTATGCGAAGCTTCCTGTTCATCATCTATGCCCAGCGAGCTGCACGAGTACAGACAGGCCCGAAAGAAAATGACAGATCCAACGGAAAGCTTACGTACGGTCCAAGATGGCACGTATCAATGTCAGCTACCTTTGTATTTTGCCGCCGTTGGACGGTCTCGAACGGCGGTGATGGCGATTTCTAGAAATACTTGTCATCAAAACTGCCGGAGTTCTTTTAAACCCATATATACAAACTAGCAAAAATGCCTGTGCGTAGCCACAGGCTAACTGAAAGAAACATCTTTGATATTGTTTCAATAGACTTATTAATGCTACTTCTACAACCCTTGATTCATAAATTTATAAGAGAGTAATAGAAAATATATATTACATTCAAAATAATATAAAATTACACAGCATCACACCAGTTCTCCATAAAATTACGTAGCGGCCGTTCGTCTGAGCACACAACCCATCTCACTTCTCACCACCGCCTTTTCTTATGTATTTTATTAAAAAAATCAAGTCCATATCTACTTTGTTTAACAAATGCGACTTTCTAAAAAGGGCAATTGCAAAACAACCATTCTTTCAGACTCCAATTGTGTTTTCACTATTGGTTTTCAGATTTCTAGTTTTCGAAAAGCGATAGTGATCTTGCAAAATAGTTTTGCGATTTTACCATCAGTTTTCAAAAAATCAATGGTGATCTTGTAAATCTGAAAGCAATCAATAGTGATCTTGCAAAATCTGAAAATTAATTGGTGAAAATGCAATTAGAGTCTAGAATCTTGAAACGCTATTGTCTTTTTTAAAAAATAAGTTGCAGTGATGCGGGACCTCTCGACAGGGAAGTTGAGAATCAGGTGAATTAAATATTTGACTTTATAAAAGGGATATAGCTCGATTTGATTAACAATTCAACCTGTTATACACGTATTTTGATCTTATTGATACACAAGCATCATCAGCCATTTTACAGGCACCAGTTGCCTACATCTCTTTTAGAAAAAGTTTGGACCTTGTGTACGGATTAGTAAAGGTGATGGCATTATTCAACTGAATCTAAAATCAATCTCTTTGACTGTCAGTGTACTCTGCACTAATGTTTCATCCTATACTTAATCGTTCACAAAATCTGCAATGTAATCTGACATCTAAACACATACATACACGTATAAATAACAAAAGAATGTATGCGTAAAAAATCAATGTCATATAGTTACTCCCTGGCATACAATGCTTCTAACTACCCTGACATTTTTTTTTGAATTATCTTATGGAGCTGAGGAGTGCGGCGTTCAGCTCCATTACATCCCATTTGCTTGCTGCTGCTGTAGTAGATGTAGTAGATGGGCATGATCGATAAGTTGAATTAGCAGCCAGCAGTCAAAGTCAACAAATTTTTTATATCGTCGTTCAGTATAGAGCAATGAACCAGTCGGTCGCTCAGTCAGTGAGGAAGAAATAATTAGAATACCCAAACCAATGAAATTTTTTCAAAAATAACATATCATATTTTCGTGCACCCTACACAGTAAGACCCAATTTTTGTTCATTTCAAAGTATGTTGCATGAAAACATGACATATGAACTTTGTGCAGACAACACATCAAATTCTTGCCAGTTCAGAAACTCCATGCAACCACCGTCACCCATCATCAGCCTCAACTTTCCTTCATGTTTTCAGCAATAAAATTAAATTAAATTAAATTAAAAGCACATGTCGTTGCACCAACATTTATTAGAATCTATTCAATCCAATCTATATAAAAAAAGTCAGGAGAAACATCGGAGAGCTCCTTTAACAAATGCATTTTGCATAACCTTAACACCATCTCCTGATGCCTGAACAATACGCGGTAGGGTTTTTGTTTTATTGAAACTGTTGAAGCTCATGTGATGGTAGGCGTTAATCCACGCCGTAGTGGCCAGGTACACTATTTCCTGCCATCTTTAAGATTTAACTTGGGGGTTTTACTTTGACAACTTAATACTCATTTTATATTTATGAAACTATAGCATTATAAAATGTATTTTTAATGATAAATAGTTGACCTGCAAGTATTTATTCATGGCAATGTTCTCATTCATGAACTACATAGGATGTGGGATCCTTGGGTTTTTGCTTAACACTTCCTTAATTTTTCTTGTTAATTTCCAGTGTAGGCAATCTAATATCAAATGCAAAATAGTTTTTGTCAAACCTCCAGTAAACAAGTCCAGAACCAGAGAGTAGCAACATTATGAATTTTCGTCAATTATTAATTTATGCTAACTTGTGATGCCTATTAGAAAGAGTGTGGGTCTACTGGAACTAATACACTTTCTAAGAAAGTAGAACGAGTATTGAATATTTGTAAAATAATTCTTGCTACTTCTCACAGAGGTTAATTTAGCTAGATATGCAATTTACAACCTATAGTCAGTGTCGGACAAGATTGGCGCAACCAGATATAGAAATTCATGCTAGCATGCACCAGGTCAACAAAACCTGGCATCCATTCAGAAAGTTAGTGTGTGCACGGGCATAATTTCACATGAGACCCTGATAAAATATCAAAGACTACGGATTTCATATAGAAGCTCAAACCTGATGCACCAAGTTTTTTAGTAAGCTGCTCCAATAACTTAAATCCGCCTCTGGTTACAAAGACCCGTGCATTTGCAAGGACTATATGTTCCATGTCTTTGTCTTGGGATGTCAGGTTCACCCAGCTAGATTTTAAGCTATCTGCACATGGAAGGAGAGACCCTATTAGATATATGTTAAAGTTTAAATCATCAAATTGTCAATATAACCTAGGAAGTCAAAACAGAGGTCCTGTACCAACAGCATGGTTTAAATTCAAAAAAAAATAAAGGCATGGAAAAAAATTCAAAGAGTAATTAGAATGTATGTCAACTTCTTAATAGAAGAGTACGGTGGAGAAGCAAAACAAACCTTAGGCTGATGTCAACTAACACCAATTCTAAAATTAATTATCTATCTAGAAACTCAAGATTTTTCAGATTTTGAATTGTGGAGATCGTTACAAAAATCAAAGGATACTCCTCTTAAATCAGAACATGCAACAACAGAGGTTCTATAAAAATCATTAATTTTAATGACCAGTGAGCATGCTGCTACATGTTTATCCCCAAGTGAAATTGTCCAACAGAGGTGATAACAAGGGAGCTAATATACAAACCATCGTCGAATCTGTAAGCTCCACCTCAAAGCGTGCTATTTTTTAAATCTCAGTGTAAAAAAAATCATTCTGTCAAAAGAGCAAATCTAATTGAACAATATAAATGCATAATAAGTTTTACTGAGTCCCTTCAGAAACTTCCACCATGGTAAGTTTCTGATAATTCAGAGGCTGATCGGATGAGATTATTTTTTGGCTGCAGGCTGCGGCTGTGCTGTTTGCTACTTTGGTGACTACAGTACCTGCAGCACTAAACAACAGTGCAGCACCAAAACAACCGCAGCGATCAGGCCCTCATTCCATGCACAAATGGGATAGCAACTTCAGAAAGATTGAACTACTTCACATGCAGAACTGTCCCCAAGTATTAGAGTTTAAGGAAGAGTAAGCTAACATACTTCAATGCCGGCGTGTCATAATTTTCAACTTCAATGAAATACCTGGGAACTCATTTCTTAAAAAGAAAAGAAAGAAAAAGAGGAAATAATTCAAAGTTTTGATTACAAGGTTAAGAAATAGAGAATTTGGAATGTGGATTGGAATGGTCAGATATGCAATCCGTATTACTGACAGAAGGTTGATAACTTTGGTATAAAGCAAGGGGCATCTACACAGCAACCTACTTTGTTAAGGTTGGTCTCAAATGGATTTACCTTCGACAAACACCATCTGGTTGCCCCCTCGAGTTTCCAACAACACTGACCAAGAACTCCTCTGCACAGTTTCCATCAGCACCGAGACGATGATGCCGCAGGTCACGATAAGGTACTGCAGAATCATGAAAGGTCAATGGTTTGTATGTGGTAAAATCCTGCATCACCTTACGACCAAACATTCAGAACATCTCACCATTGTCTAACGTGTTTGTACCTTGATGGCTAAAGATGTATATTCTTCCCCTGTCATGTCGAGTAGATTTATCAGTCATTCTAATTCAGTTGTGAGCATTGTATGGATGAGAAAAAAGTAGTCCATGCCTCACAGATTCAAAACGGATCAGATACAATCCCTTTGTTATGTATCCGTCATCAACTAAATACTCAGGAGGTTTCTGCTATATCCACAATTTATCAAACAGTTCAAGGGCATGAAAGCATATGGAGATGCGTCTGGCCTCCTGTGCGCCACATCTGCGCAGGCTGCTCTTCATCACAATGTAAATTGCAGGAACGAATACTTCTCCAGAAGAGAAGTGCTGGTGAGGATTCGTATAAAACTCACTGAGTAAACGCCGAACGGGACAGGCTTGTGATGCTTCTTTGGGTTCTATCGAGAACTACTCCTCGAAGTCGTCCATCTCTGGGACTTCTTCCTCAACACACCGAAACGCGGCAGCCGGCGAGGCGCCCGACCACCTCGGCGACGGCGATAAGAGGGCGACGACGCAGAGGAGGGGGAAAGGGAGGCAGACCGCTTGCATCGCCGCCGCTTCGTCAAAGTCCCACGCGCGTGGGTGGAGGCGGAGGACGCAGGATCTGCCTGACGCCGATGTGGTAGGTGAAGAGGAGGCCCGCTGCAGAGAAGCTCCCTGCTGCGCCGCTCCGCCTCCACATCCTGCTCTCACACCACCCCGTCCCGCGCCTCCACACATCCTCAACCGCGGGCGCCGCCAGACCCTGTCCGGCCCCGCGCACCAGCAGCACCGCGAGCCCCGGGAACAGCTCCCCCGTCGGCACCGCCAACGACCTCCTCTCCTCGACCGGCACCACCACCTTCCTGTCGGAGCNNGGGGAGCCGAGAGCGCTGCGTTTTTTACTTTTTTGGGGTGTCGCGTGCAAGAGGGTCCCACCTGTCGGCGCCGAAATTTTGTGGAGGCACACGCGACGCACGCAAAAAAATAGAGTCAGAAAACAAATAACAAAGAGTAAAGAAGCATAGTAGTACAGTTTGTTGCATTTCAGACTTGCAGTTCGTCGGGCCCCTTTGGGTAATGAGCTGAAAGTCCAGCTTTGTCCCAAGAAAAACATTCGAATTTCTTGGAGTGTGATTCACTGGAAAGATCGTCGAAAATATCAGGAGACACGCACAGTACGTGCCAGCGAGATCGGGGGCGGGTGTGCGCGTGAGCAGGGGGAGAAACGTGTCGGAACATGCCACAAATCTCTTTCTAGCAAAAGATTCTCTCTCTGTGCCGCCGCAGCCCGCAGAACAATTAAAAAAAGGCAAGCCGGGCTGTTTCGTGTGTCTGAGGATCTCCTGATCTCTCTTCTCTATCCACCCCCGTCATACGCGCCCCCATTCCCCTCTCTGCCCCCTTTTCTCCTCATCCTCCTGTCTCTTCTCTCCTCAGCTCCTATTCGTGATCTCATCTCACCAAGAGGAGGAGCTCCTCTTCCTCGCCGATGCTACGGAGTCCCGAGGTAAGCACCACCACCTCCTGCCCTCTCTCTGCCATATCCACCAAGTTGAATTCGGGTAGAGGCCTGCTACTGTAATATTACGGCTCTTTCTCTGGTCTGGTTCCGTTCTTCTCCGGTCGAAATCTCCTTTGTGTTGTGTTGTTCGTTTCTTAGAAAAATCCAATCTCTTTCGATTTCTTGTCTTCTTCGTGCCGATGTGAGTTGGGTCCATTCGTTAGACTGGAGTGCGACGAGTTCTTCCCGCCGCCGCCTCTTCTCTAGAACATCCGGAAGATGGCCAAAGGGAAGCAAATCCCTCCGTTTCCGTGCATGGGTGGATTCCATTCCTCCTTTTCCCGTTTCCAGTAAATCCGTATCCCGGGCTGAGGTACCTTCCAAGCCGATTGCGCCTGAATTTCTCTCTTTTTTGTATCATTATAGAGGAAAAAAAGTAAGAAGAGAAAGCGATCGTTTCGCTGTCTTGTCAAAATTTGGGTCACGGTTCCTGAATTCGGCCGTATTTCGGTTATTTGGATTTTGTGCCCCCTTCGTACAGTATTTTGTGCCCCCTTCGTACAGTATTGCTCAGTTTCGTGTTTTCTACTATTCCTACTACTAGTAGTATCATCTGCACATGCTTTGGGGAATTCCGAGCGGATCTCAATCATTTCCCAATCCGTGCTTCTTGTACACGAGCACGGAAGCGCGAGCCTTCCCCGTATCATATTCGTTTTTCTTCCAAAAGAAAAAGGAAAATCTGACGCTCTTTGTGTTACTCGGTATTCTTGTTTCAATCAACGGGCTATATCTGTCCTTTAATTTTGAAAAATATAAAAGGGGTAACCGCGTTAATTCCAAGGTTTGATTGATTTTCTCGGGGTCCAAGCATAGAAAGATTCGCCAAGTACATCTGATCTTGTAGCACAGTACCGTTGTCCTCCCATGGCCCAACAGTGAAATCTCTCTCCCTTTGCTGAGACCGGCAGTAAAGGCCAAATCTTGATGACCCAGACACCAACCACCCGTATTAATAAAAATCCAATCTTTTAAACGCAAGTGAACACGTATCTTTGTTCTAAAATTTAAAAGAGTCACATTAAAAAGAATTTTATCATTTAAAAGTACTAAATAAAGTTTAATTACAAAACTAACCGTAGAAACTCAGGTCTAATTCGCGAGAGGGTAATTAAGCCATGATTAGAAGATGGTTACTGTAGCATCACTTAACCAAAATATAGATTAATTAGGCGTAAATTTATGCTCATCTAAACAAAGGTTTTGTAATTAGACTTTATTTAGTACTCTTAAATAATAAGATTTTCTTTGATTTTTGATTTTAGAGTCTAAAGATTAGAGGGGAAACAAACACCCCCTTTTATCAGTTGAAGCATCTATTGCAAGAAGCATTCTGCCATATCATTCTCACCATTTCTCCATTGGTTGCAGGCTCTGCAGAGCTGAGGTCAAAGAAGCCAGTTTCTTCCTGAAGCTAGTAATAGCCGCGCAGTGCGGTCAGGAACGCTATCAGTAATGGAGGGCGGTGAGACGACGCTGTCGGGGTTCGGCGGCG
>LAPY01001965.1:23343-35092 GCA_000970635.1 Eragrostis tef | reverse complement strand
CCCCCCCCCCCCCCCCCCCCCCCCCCCTATTAATAGGGAAAGTAACTCAATGCACATTCCAATCTGTCCAGATTGAAGCTAGATAAGCACTAACAGTCAATCCATGCTTCTGCACAAGCTAATAAGGTTTAACTTATTGGCATATTGCCATTACTACATTGGCACGGAAGAAACAAATTGCAAGGGACAAAGTTTTGGAAGGAACGGTGGATATAATTTACCACAATAGCATAAACTTGCATGTCCCGTTCGTTCCTTCTTTAAACAAATTTTAGATACTTATTTTTTAGTATACGACTAAATAATACACACATGCCTACTGAAATTGCGCGCAGAGCTTAAAGTGACACCTCATAACCTATGGATCACTATTTTTGTGGAAGAAGAGAACAGAGATAAAAGCAAGCAAAGCCATATACAGCTTCATGCTTGTTAGTACTACTTTACCAGAATAAAATCCAAAAGTTGACACTTGAAATCCTTCAGAAAGTAAACAATAGGACCACAAAAAATAGCAATGAGGTCAGAAAGCTTAACGCCTCTGAAATATTATCATTTCATTTGCTTGGCCACAACTTCAAGTCGGCACAAGTTCACTTAAGCAGATGCTAATAAGCAATGAGGATTGTAGCTTTTTAGCACAATAAAGTGACAGCATCGCTAAAATTCCAGTCCAACAATACATTCTAGCTTTAAACTAATGTGCATTAGCCCTTAAACTGCCATTCCCTGCTGATACATTCCAGATACGCCACTAATGTGCATTAGCCCTTAAACTGCCATTCCCTGCGGCACATGGGGCAAAGGGGCGTTGATGTTTGCGAATTGACCCACTTCAGTATGCAGTGGAGATGGTAAGCATGATTGCACGCACCCCACATGAGCGGGCAATCATCACCAGGGAACTTACAGTCAGTGCAGCAGCCGTCAAATGCCATCCTGCATATGCCACATGTTTCATCTTGCGCATCCCACGTCCATGAAGCCACCGCGTGCCACTGCAAGATCTTGACCTTCATGGAGGCCAGCTTCCTAATGGAGATGTCCTTGGTCGCAGAGCAACTGTGGATGTGTAGCCCTTAGCTTACTCAAGATTCGAGATCGAGCTACCAAGATCACCTGAAAAGAAGGCAACAAACTTAGAACAGATATAGTAGAGGTCCCGCTGTATTGACAAAAGCTCATACAACAAAAAAAGGTAATTTAGAATAAAAAATTCAAAGTAGATGGGTGTTTCCCCATGAAGCTGTACAACACATAATACCTATATCCAGATAAAACAAAAAGAGGACTGAGGGTTAAAGCCACAAGGCATGGATAAGCACTTCTATATGATTCCAAAAATCAAACATTTATATAATAATGTCTGATAGTGGAAAGGATCAGTATTCACTATCAATGTTTCCTAGAGTTACGAAGGACTGCAATCAACATTTACTTGAGCTGTGAAAAATGGAAAATGTATTGCTTCACTGGTCAACAGCTCAGTTCAGATCTGTGCCAGCAGAGCAGATTGCCACTTCAAGCTCCATATTACATCACATCCTAAATGAGCTAATGCATTTGAAGGGATGCCAGTTATGTGTCCACTATCTCTTAATGGATGCAACTCAAAACTAAACCAGAATGACAAAGAACATAGTACTTATAATAAAATCCATGCATGATTTCTTACAGCAGAGAGCAAACGGAGCGTCACTAAAGGATGCAAACCTAGCGTTGTTTTGACACTTCTCCATCACTGCACAACATCCAATAAATCGTACATTAGCAATCAATACAGAATCACAGCTTGGTAAACAGACACGATGAGCTGAATTTTACAAAGCTAAATTCAGGATCTTAATGATGATCTTACTGCAGTTGATTGTTTCGAACAGAAAGCAAGAAATGCACCCAACGCATTTTAGTAAATTCGTAATCAATATCTATGCTAAGCACACTAGAAATATCAAAATGCATGGCAAAGATAAAAATCATGTTGATATTCACAAACCTATCTCATAGCCATAATTGTACAATCACCATGTGCTAGGCAGTACTAAAAGGACGGGGGACTGCTGATGACAGGGAATATAAATACGCATGTTATAAGGTCCAGACATTTCTAACAAACATAAATTTGTATACACAAATATTTATTGAGGAAAATAAACCTAAGGATGGATGGTCATGCTATCGTACCAACTACCAAGTACTAACATCTTTCCACTACATCATCACTGTCACTAATAAAACAAGGATATCTACATACTTTATACTTTTCAGTCATGATGACTACATAGTCCTTTTTATTTTTTGTAATTATACCAGTAGAATTGAAGGATGCAATGGATATATTTGCATTTGTAATTATAATCGTAGCAGAGATTATCACTAATGCTGATATTGATGTCATGACTAAAAACACAATCTATATTGAATGTGAAATCTAATATGTTACCCCATGAAAACAAAACTATTCAGGAACATACAACCTAATTGTAAAGTGCAGTTCCTGACAACATTAGGTGGATTGGAGTACTCATCACAAAAAGAAAAAGAAGAAAAAAAGAAGAGATTAAGATATGAGAACTTGCCGCAAATTAAGATTCCATGGAACAACAATAACTATTCGTCGAACCAAGCTAGGCTTCCTTACCGATGAAAGAAGTAACCACTTATGCCATTCCATGTCATGTAGCAGTTTTACATCATACATACGAATAAGACAGATTGAAATTTTCAAGTTGAAACATGGAAGCAATGGCTTCATTCTTCTATCCACTAAAACAAGACTGACATTTCAAAATGAAAAAGGAAAAAATTAATCAAACAACACCACATTGCAACCACTCAGGAGAAATTAGTCGCAGCCACCTTCCTACCCCTGCAGCAACACAACAACTTCAGAACTGCCTGCCTGATCAGCAAGACATCAACCAACATAGCTGCTACTACCCAAGTCCTCCTATGTAATAACTTCAACAAAAAGGCTATGCCACAGGCGACACAAGCTTTGATCCTTGATGAAATTTCTTCAACACCTTATTGCCTTCAGACCAACAAAAGCCCCCTTCCTCTTTGCTGTCTAGGGCACACATATCAATAACACTTCACCAGGATCGAGTGATGCATTCATGTTTGACGTACTAATCATAGCTTCTTTTCACAACTATATTACCAACTACAGTGTGCTGGGGAAGAATTTACACCAACTAAGCATAAGATTTAAGCGGGACGCAATCACATAAACCAATCATTGAGACAATTGACAAAAATCACTTAATTAGTTCCATTCCCCAATATTCCACACCAAAACGAGATTCCAGAAATCGTTTAAGACCAACATCATCGATCATCTCCTGAGATTAGATTTGTGACCACCAACTACTCATACGAGACCCTGAACAGAAGCACCACCGAAATATGAGAAAATCCCATTGCCCCTAACCTATATGTCCACGAGTCGTTGGTGGACCACGACACCCACGATGATCCTCCACTGGATCAACCTAGGCCAGGATCCACACCAGCAAACCGTATGAGCCCTAGGGCAGATCCCGACGTAGTCAGAACAAATTGGAGAAAGGACGCGAGCGAGCGAGATGAGGATGGATGAGGTGGAGAGCAACTCACTGATAAGATTCCATGGAACAACAATAACTATTCGTCGAAGCAAGCTAGGCTCCCATACCAATGAAAGAAGTAACCGCTTATGCCATTCCATGTCATGTAGCAGTTTTACATCATACAAACGAATAAAACAGATTGAAATTTTCCAGTTGAAACATGGAAGCAAAGACTTCATTCTTCTATCCACTAAAGCAAGACTGACATATTTTAAAATGAAAAAAGGGGAAAAATTAACCAAACAACACCACATTGCAACCACTCAGGAGAAATTGGCCGCAGCCACCATCCTACCCCTGCAGCAACACAACAAATTCAGAACTGCCTGATCAGCAAGACATGAACCAACATAGCTGCTACTACCCAAGTCCTCCTACATAACAACTTCAACAAAAAGGCTATGGCACAGGCGACACAAGGTTTGATCCTTGATGAAATTTCTTCAACACCTTATTGCCTTCAGACCAACAAAAGGCCCCTTCCTCTTTGCTGTCTAGGGCACACATATCAATGACACTTCATCAGGATCGAGTGATGTATTCATGTTTGACGTACTAATCATAGCTTCTTTTCGCAACTATATTACCAACTACAGTGTGCTGGGGAAGAATCTACACCAACTAAGCATAAGATTGAAGCGGGACGCAATCACAGAAACCAATCATTGACGAAATTGACAAAAAATCACTTAATTAGTTCCATTCCCCAATACTCCACACCAAAACGAGATTCCAGAAATCGTTTACGACCAACAGCATCAATCATCTCCTGAGATTAGATTTGTGACCACCAACTACTCATAAAAGACCCTGAAAGAAGCACCACGAAATCTGAGAAAATCACATTGCCCCTAATCTCTATGTCCACGAGACCACGACACCCACGATGATCCTCCACTGGATCAGCCTAGACCAGGATCCACACCAGCAAACTGTATGAACCCTAAGGATCCCGACGTAGTCAGAACGAATTGGAGAAAGGACGCAAGCGAGCGATATGAGGATGGATGAGGTGGAGAGCAACTCACTGGGCTTCTCCTGCTCGCCGACAGCCGAACTGATCGCCGCCTCCGCTGGTGTCGCTCCGCCGCCGCTGATGGATGGACGCCTGGACGGAGATGGGGGAAGCCGGGGGGGAGGGATGTTATGGGCTCAGTTGGCGCCGTTAGATGGGCCGAGCCCAATTGTAACTTAAAGTTTTCTGCCCACGGCCTGTTTTTTAGGCCACGGGCTACACGTATTTCGTGGGCTATTTAGGATGAGTGTCAGGACATAATTTAGGCCCTTTTAGGCACAACAAGATAAATAATAGCCCAGCCCAGGAGGAGTTTAGCCTAACTACCGCCACTTAAACCACTAAGGCAAAAAAGGGAAAAAGGAAACTCGAAAAACTGCAAGGGACCCAGAGAAAAAGGCAGCTGCAGGTCAACAAGAACATCACACAACTGCCATCCAGCTAGGCGGATTTGCTCTATTCTGGTCCATCAAGCAATACCATCATTCCCCAATCCCATTTCTTTCGAATAACAATAATGCCGATTCTCTCTTTGGTTTCCTCAATCATATCACGGGAGAAATTGTGAGTACTGGAGCAGTACATTAGAAGATCGATGTCTGAATTTTTTGTTCTACAAAGGAAAAGGACAGATGTCTGAACGTGAAGAATGTAGTATAAGCTAGCCGTCTCGCATGACTTGCTAAATTAGCGGGCTCGACGTACTACATGGCATGCCATTACCATCATAATGATTAACCTGATTGTGAGCTAATCAGGAAAAAAATAGCTAACGAAAGCATCCAATTCATAAATCTGTCGTGGTTTTCGTATCTGAACAGCCTTATTCTTTCGAACGAACAACTATTTTGTCTTTGAAATTAGTTGCGCCACCAAATTTTTATCCTTGCCTAATATCTCAGACTTAAATTCATATGCTGCATCGGACCTGAACCAACCGACGTAAATTTCAGTTTCACGGTCCAGTGTCCATAATTGGTAATCAACAAAGTTTTATATTCACTCGCAAAAAAAAAGTTTTATATTTCAAATCACTGGCTTCAGAGAAAGATACATGCATGACCATTTTGGTGACAGCCTGGAGAAACCGGTTCCTCATCAGAAAGCGCAGATATGCACCCCAAGCATTGCGCCTGCTGCAGAAAGTGAAGACGATTATTTGTAAACTTTGTTTCTGCTTGTTTATGACCGTTCTTTCGAGAAGAGTGCCATGAGGTGACATTGTCGCCACTCCATTTCTCTATTAAGATTTATAAGTTTGGTTTTAAGTGGTTAGTACAATCATTGATCGTAATATCACAAGATTGCGTTGTGGATATACCATTTTTTAGGAAGGCAAAAGTGTATGGCTCGCAAAAGTGTAAGTCTCTTCATATTTTCTCAGTGTCTTGGGTACAGTATTTTCCAGAATGGTTTGTTTCTCGTTTTGTAGGCATGGTTTCATTTACGCTCAATTTGTGTGTGTTTTTTATTAAAACATAAAAAATGTCGACAAATCATAGCCCATGTTTTCTAAACCGTTTTCATGGAAATGAGGGTCCAAGAATGGATTAAGTGGGACCCACACCAAATGATTTAATTTTTGAAAATTTTAAATGACAAGCTTTTTTAATAAAAAGATAGAAACTATTGGAGGGAATATTCAGTGACAAAGGAGGAAGCAACAATTCCTTTCATTATTTATTAGTTACAAACATTATTTTCAGATCAAACGTTAAAGAGAAGAAACTTATACGCCAGCAAGATCAAGCCAGCTTGGTAATCGCCATTCGAATCCTAGATAAGGCGGTCCTCGCAGCTAACAGTATCCAAGACGGAAACTATAATTAGCATCAAGGCATCGGTGCCGTCGCAAGTGTCACCAACCTGCAGCCAAATGCGTGTTTTCTTGTATGTTAAATAATTATATCTGCCTTTTTTTATACTTATGCCACATGATTACTAATGATAAACAACTTAATAGAATTAACACATCAATTAAAATAAATTGGTTGCAAAATCTATAGTTTTGAAATTTCATTTCTTAAGTCTGTTGTGTTAAGATAAACACAAAATCTTTACTTTTGCATATATTCAACTCCTTAAACATGTATGTTTGCGATAGTTCCTCCAAATTATATGTAATTTGGTGAATTGTTACATGTTATGGTTGATGTTGAACTAAATCCTAAAATTGTTTTGAGATGATTTAAAATTGGTGGTTTGAAAAGATTACTGAGAGATGCCGTTAGATCTTTGATTGTCACATTTGAGCATATCAGGCAAATTAAATTGATATTAAAATTGAGCCATTTCATCACAATCGGAGAGATATCATGATATTCACATCACTTGGGGCACATGCCCCTACGCCCAATCCTCACAAGTATTTTACAGTATAAGTAATATGGATGTGCGTACGGGATTTTCAGCACTAGAGTGGAGGTGGTGGTGTCTTTAATGGTGAGTGCGGCAGAACCTTCAACTTCTATGTCACAATTGTTGGGTATGGGCAAGATCTTGCTGGTTACCGTCAAATTTGATTTCTTTCTCTTTTACATGTGGAATTCTTCCGTTGGTCCATACGTCGTCGGACCAGCTAGTTCAATCAACTGTACTTGCAGCTCTCTCCCATGGACTATTTGGAAAGCAAGGGGTGCCAAGGTATTTGGCGATGGATATTGCACCATCATCAGGTTATGGGTTGTGCTGCTGATATTCTCGATCCTTATTTGGCTCCATCGATCAATGAGATGGGTCGCCAAATTGGCTCTATGATACTTTTTTTTTAAAAAAAATGTTTGGGTACGTTTTACTCCCTCCAACCCAAATGGTGAATGTCGTTATAGTTTTGATCAAAGTCAAACATTTCTTTTTGACAATCAATTTTAACAACATGTCAATTACATATCATGAAAGTATTTCTCATAGTGAATCTAAAACATAAAGCTTATATTGTTGAACTCTACAACTTTAGATTGTGGTCAAAGACAGAAATATTGACTTTTGGAATGGTGATATTAGATAAGAGGATGCATTTCAGTGTAACATACTATCATAATATGACATGGTTGGTCCAATATTTCTTAGGGTCTTTTCATCTTTATCATTGTAACATGCTTTTTTTTTGTAAGCACATACACACCGAATAAATGTCGGTTATCTCCACAGCCCTCCTACATGCTTTGATCTTCCTCCTCGAGAATTAACCGATGTGATTCTCGCATTCCAGGGTGGTGTCTTTATGTTTATTGACGTGTGAACCAAAATGTTCCTTACCTACTTTACCTCTATCTCTGCTTTTGGGTCTAGGAACTGCCGGCGACATTTATTATGTCGGTTACCTCCTTCAATCCTCCCTACATGCTTGGATCTTTCTTGTCGTAAATTGACCATTGTGATTCTTATATTTTTGGATTTGTCTTGACGTGTGAAAGTATCAAAATGTCGTTTACCTCCTTTACCCTTTTCACTTTTTTCTTTTGGGTCTTTCTTGTTAGGAATTGAGGTGACATTCTTTCGTTTTTGGATACTCTTCTCTTGATGCGCATAACTACAAAATAATGCCGGTTACCTCCTACAACCCTCCGTACGAACTTGGATCTTTCTTGTCGGAAATTGACCGTTGTGATTCTCACATGTTTGGGTAGAGTCAGGTCTTTTCTTGACGTGTGAAACTACCGAAATGTCGTTTACCTCATTTACTCTTTTCTTTTGGTTTTCTTGTCAGGAATCACGGCAACATTTTTCAGTTTAGGTGACATCTGTTTTGTACTCTGATGCATGATATCATCTTGTCCTATATCTAACTCGTTAGTTTTGGTCCATTGTAAAACAAAAGATCATGCTTGTTGTCCTTAATGCTACTCCATTTGCAACTGAATAGACCTAAAAAGACTACCGTTCTCGATCTATGTAGTCAAATTTATGTTGCAAACTTGCAATCTAGGTGTTCTTGTTGCCCGCCTCAGCTCCTTCACCGTCTGACTTGCCTACTTTGCGAGCCGGACTTGGTAAACCTCCCTCCCCAAAACCCCTCACCCAACGTCCAAACTGAACTCGACTCAATATTGTGTAATTAAACTAGTAGTATATGACACACGTTAGTTGAAAACAAACGTGTATCATAGAAACAGAGAGACATTAACATGGACTTGATAGACAGCCGAGCGCCAAGGCTTAATTAGATTATTATTACTTGATGGTTGGAAAGGCGAGATAGCTGTTGCTGATCATCAGCCAGGCAGCAGGCATCAATATGGGAGTTGAAGACCCACCAAAGGCGGCTAGGAAGAGGAGGAAAGCATCATCAACGGGGTCACAGCCGGATAACAGGCGGCCAGCCGTGCCCTGACCGCGACAGTGTGCACGCAAGCGCAACGCAACACACCTCGCGGTGAAACGCCAGGAAAACAGCCAGCCGTGCCGTGACCACGACAGTGTGCACGCAACACCGCGCGGTGAAACGGAATAACGGAAAACGCTGCCTGACAGCCGGGCGTGAGGTTGGCGCCCGCCGGTTTCGTTTCTGCTTGCCAGCCCCCTTGCCTCTCTCCGTCACAGCCAGCCTGGCTCTCTTTATCTCCCTCCCTCTCTCTCTCTCTCTCTCTCTCTCAACTTCTCTCTGCTTCTGAGATGATGTCCATATCCGAGTAGTAAGTACGTCACACCTGGGGATCGAGGTCATATATATGCTCTCTCTGTCAGCGTCAGGAGGGCTCAGAATCATCAACCCCACGGAGGATTTATTACGCCCCTCCGCCAAAACCTTTCTTCCGTCATCTCCTCTTCGTCCTCAACCCCGGTCGCCGTCGCTTAATTGTTCTTCAGCAAATCCTGAACTGCAGGAGAAGCAGAAGAAGAACATGAGCTTCTTTGGCCGTGGAAGCAGGTGAGGAGACGACCGATTGTGTTTTGTTCAGTGCTCTCTTCTCCTCTCTTCTCGGCTAGAAGAAGAGAGTTCTCCATGTTTTCTCTGAATCGATATAGGCTAGCTCTGTCCGGTTCGTTCCATCGTGATCTCATGGCGTTTGGTCGGTTGTTCTTGCAGAAACCAGAGGACCTTCAGGCCCAAGAAGAGCGCGACGTCAGGGAACAAGGTACATACGCACCAAATTCTTCTGGTTGCGGCCGAGTACGATTGATTTTGTTGTGCCTGATAACGAGTTCGTACTTGCACGCTCGACTACGTTCCCCTGAATCTGCGCTACGAATAAAAATGCATCCAGTTTTGGCCATCTAGGACGTCGCCAATTTCGGAGTTCTTCCTCGCCGGCTAATGTCGTCAGCTGCTGCTGCTGCTTCCTCCTTTCACAGAAAAGCTGTTTGAACACTGTTCATATCCTTGACAAATTCAGTTGGTGCAGTTTATCTCGATTTTTTTTTCGTCCGTTTGCCTCTCCAAATGGCCTGTACCTGGAACCAAAGCCGTGCACCTTTTTCGTCCTTCCCTTCTTCCGATCTACTCTCTGTAAACCGGCTGTTTACGGTGGCTAAATCGGATACAGCTAGAAAAGGTAGGATTACTTTGGGCCCGCCAAATTCAAGCTGTCGGTTTCCAGCAATGAAAGAAGTCTCTGAAACTTAGCTGCATCATGCCACTACATGTATCCGCACGATTAATTCTGAAGTTGAAAACATCTCAAAAAAAAAATCTGAAGTTGAAAAGTTTGTGACTGTTTGGCTATATAATTTCAGGGTATGCAGTTGAAAAGGCACATCGACGCCACCCTGGGCAGCGGCAACCTGCGAGAGGCGGTCCGTCTGCCGATTGGGGAGGATCTCAACGAGTGGCTTGCTGTCAACAGTAAGTTCTATTGATCCTTCCAGTTCTTAATTAATCTACACCATAGACTTCAGACTCAGTTGAAATAGAAGGAACGAGTCTTTGATGTCATGTTCTCTGTCAGCACTTTGCTGAACTTTTCTTGTTGGGCTCTTCAGTCGGTGCAGTTTGTAGTGCGTAAACTAACTTACAACGGTGATGGCAGCTGTTGACTTCTTCAATCAAGTGAACATTCTGTACGGCACCCTGATGGAGTTCTGCACGCCAGCTACCTGCCCGACCATGTCAGCCGGACCAAAGTACAGTATCTTCCTTGATAACCCCAAATACAGTCCAACAGATAGTATTATAAACATCTTCCATTTAAAAAATGGTTTCACGTTGCAAACTGTCTGATGAGAATGAAACCTCCACAGGTATGAGTACAGATGGGCTGATGGAGTCAAGATCAAGAGGCCTATTGAGGTCTCTGCACCCAAGTATGTGGAGTACCTGATGGACTGGATAGAAGCCCAGCTCGACGACGAATGCATATTCCCTCAAAAGCTTGGTAATTTGTCCTTCGTCGCAGAGTACAACACTGAAAACTACAGTTTGGTTTTTTGTTCATTTTCTCTGATCATGTGTTTTGGTTAAAAATTGTGATGCCAACAGGGACTCCTTTCCCTCCAAACTTCCGTGATGTCGTCAAGACCATCTTTAAGCGCCTCTTCAGAGTATATGCTCACATATACCACTCGCACTTCCAAATGATTGTGAAGCTCAAGGAAGAAGCACATCTCAACACTTGTTTCAAGCACTTCACGATGTTCACATTGGTAATTCTCTATTTACAGAAATTTGACACTTGCCAGAATTTTCTAGTTGCATTTATAAACTAACTGATAAGAAATCAAAGTACATTCAATAGATGGTTTTCAGTACATCAGCTTGCCAGCATATCAGATATTTTTCTGATTGCCACTAGAACAGCATGCAGCACGAAAATATCTCTGCCCTTTTGATTCAGCTTACTGCTTTAGAAGTTGTGATCCATCATGGTGCAAGCAAAGAAATGCTTGTAATTGTTATTTCAATGTACCCCGCACTTGACGAAAAATACGTATTTGGCTGGGGGGCAACACTACACTCGAATGCTTTTCTTCTAATCCATTGATGACATATGTTGTCGAGGCTCCACTGAAAGAAGTGCCTGACAGCTCATCAGCAATGTTCATTCTTCCTGACTGCTTGCCACATACTCCGTCTGGCCCTAAATAGATGTCGCTGTTGACTTTTTTGACCGCTCCTCTTATTCAAAATTTTTGCATAAATTTTATTTATTTTTTTACAATTTGTTTTATCATTGAATATATTTTA
>LAPY01001964.1:69076-86265 GCA_000970635.1 Eragrostis tef | reverse complement strand
CACGGCGCCGCCGCAGCAGCAGGGGCGGCGGTGGTCGCACCCGTTGGCGGCGCAGGACGCAAGCACGCCCACGGCGATCGACGATGACGAGGAGGAGGAAGGAATCCGTGCCGCCGTCCAGTCGCACGCGCCGGCGCCGGCTTCGTCCCTTGCTGGCTAGGCGTATCCGGTCCCGTCAGAGGCGTACGTGCTTCTTCGATTGACGGCGGCACCATCGCAATGCCGGCGAGATTGCCCCGGACGGTGCCCTCGTAACATGCTCAGCTGTTGCAAGCGTGAGGAAAATTTTGCAGGCGTAGGAAAAATTTAGCGGTTGTTTGACGAAGAGTGTGCATAGCGGATGATCGATATATAGCTGTTTCATTGTTTTCGGAGTAGATTTGGGCAGTTCGAGCTCTGGTGCAGTGATTGGATAAGATAAAAGTCAGAGCTGTTCGTCGCAACCATCACAATACAAAATCACTTGCAAATACAAGTTCAGTGGATCGAACGGCTCAAATGCACAAATAAAACCTCAGAACATGATCTAGTTAGAACTGTGAAAGAAAAGAGGGGCAAAATGCACGTCGTGCTTGAGCTGAAAAATGTGCCAGTGTGCAAATTAGTGAATAAAAAAAAGGATAGGTGGAAAAAAAGAAGTTAGGTGATAGGTGTCCAATGGAAATTGTAAAGGAGCAGTGTACATTTTTTTCTTGAGCATAACCTGAAAGAGTAACGATAAGAACTAATCTACTGAATTTTTTGGGTGTGGAGTTGAAATATTTTGCCTCAATTTTCAGATTAAACGTAGAAGAAGCGACGGTTCCTGTCATCCTGATAGACCTTTTTTTTTTAGTGTCATCCTGATAGACCTGACCTGAGAATGGATGGATGGGCGTACAATGGTTTTTGAGAAAATTCCTTATTTGCCATGTTAGAAATTGAACTTCTTTAGTTGCCATCTAACAAATTTTTTATGTCTTCATTGCCACTGCAGTGTAATTTTTGCTCTAACTCCAACATGAAAAGATCAAAATACCCCTAACATGTTTGAGTTTAAGTCCCGTAATTTTTATGTCTGGCAAGGGAGAAGGGGAACAATGGCTCCGCTAGGGGTATCCTGATAGACCTGACCTGGGAATGGATGGATGGGCGTACAATGGGCCAGATTCTTGATCCAAAAAGTTGGATGGATGAGCGTAGAATGGGCCGGCTTCAGCTGGCCCCGCGTGAGATGGGCCTTAGAATCCGGTGGTACCACAATTGGATGGACAGAACTCCACTGCAAAAATTTGAGCATTGTGTACTGAATTTCTAGCGCTTTTCTCCCGGAAAAAAAAATCGAATGCTGGAGTACAAAACTTGAGAATACTGTTTTCCTCGTTCGAGTGACGGGCGATTCGTTCCCTTTGAATCTTTTTGATGGCGAACTTGTATAGACGAAGATTGTCCACGTGGACCCCGTAACGAAAACCGGAAATGCCTGAGCAACACAAGTTCCAAAACATTTGCATCGAGTTCGTGGTGAAAGAAGAACCCGCGCGGCTCTCCTCGACGTCAGCTGCACGGCGCTGCCGCTGGGCGGGGGATGATGGCTGCTTCTGCGTCGAGCCATCCTTCATCAATGGCAAAAGCATTGGAGACGGGCGGACAGCGCAGGGCGGCACGCGGCGCGGAAGATTCTATTCGACCTCGTTTCCTGTCAGCGACAACTGTACCCGCACGTTCCACGTGAGCTCGGCCACCGGGAGCGGGCCCACCGCCACATGCCGAAAAAGAGGCGGACAGGAAGAAGAGCTGAGCAGCCCGGCCGCAGGTACCACGGCGTCGCTCGGAACTAACCAGCGCCCACCCTACCAGGAGGAGACGTACGGGACAGGAGGAGTACGTGCGTGCGCTCGCGCGCCATTCATTCGACCGTGGTCTGCGGTTGGCGATGATGAGGATCTCAAGTCGAGTCGAGTCGGTGTCCGGTGAGATGGCCAGTCGGATTGCCGGGGCCACAATCTTTTTTGCTGCTGCATGCTGCGATTTGTGTGCCGCCTGGCCGTCGTCGTATTATGCGAGTGATTGGGACGGCGAAACGAGCGATGATTCTACGAGTCGGTGGCGAGCGGGCGAGCGGCCGGCGAGAAGAGGGAGACAAACAAAGGAAAAACATCTTACTCGACTGGTAGATCAGACAATAGCTTAGCTTAGCTCGACGGGGTAAGAACGGCGACGAAACGAGGTAAGAACGGCGACGGATATATAATTGGTGCATATTTGCCTGTTTAATGATTTGAGAGAAAAAGAAGCGGGGACAAGCCCAATTACATACTCCCACGCTACTCAAGTTTTTGTTCAGACGCCATTGATCTTGATCAAATCAAATCCGTCGAGTGCGGGGTCTCGATCAGCCGTCATCCGTCCAGGGCTCAACCAACGCATGCACGAAATACGGCCACCTATATTTAATTTATTCCCCGCAAGAATGGGTTAGTTAGGATCGTAGCTCAGCATGTACTGGCCGTGGCCGTAATGCGGTTGCGCCGTCTAGTTCACCCAAAGATCGTCGCCACCTGCCGTTACCCCGTCCACATCAGACGAAGACGAAGAGAGGAAAACCATCAAAAAAGCTTCATCTCTCTCTCTAAAAAAAAGGGCAGGACAAGATTACCATTCAATAATCGCAGAGCAGAAAGATCAGCTGTCCATTCAGATGTTACTGTTACTTGGAGCGTACCAGTCTGCATAAACACCTTGGCACTACTTAATCAATTCGTTAATTTGAGGGGTTCGTTAATAATGGAGTCATCATCTCGCACATGGCCACGCGAAGGGCGGCACTGTCTTTTCGCTTGCATGGTCCAGACTCATATGCGTTAACCTACTGATTAGGCAATCCCAAGCTTAGGATCTAGCGTGTCTTTTTAGCGGTACTACTTCAACCATCATCGCGCCAGAATCTCCAAATAGTGCGTGTTTTACAGATTATAATGTTTCTATGACGCAAAAAAGTGACGGAGTTTATTTGCAACTGTTACAAAACCTTGGATATAGTCAATATACTAAGCACTGCTTTGCACAGTTAAGTATTTTATTGAAGTTCTAAAGGATCATACTAAAAGCGTTTTTGTGTTCCATATGTTGGACATTCAGATGTTGACGTTACAGTGTCGGTTGCAAACTGCATTCCGAATTGCATGATTTCTTTACTGGTTTAGTGCCATGTAGGCTTGCACGAAATGTTTTTTCACTTGTCCGGAACTCACACTCTTATAGGCAACAACCTAAGCATCGTTTTCTAATTTGGAAAAATATATTCAGTTATAGAATATATAGCTGCAGGCATAAATCAGTTAGTTTATGCAGGTAGTACTATTTTTTTCCCTCAGCAAAATGGTCATGTGCCGCACAATCATTTGCCCCCACAATTTTTAAGGCTGTGCCCATTTTTGTTGGTGCTGGATCGTCTCATGGGGGCACCGATTTTACAGCTATTTGGAAGTTGGCAGATACCTCTCCCACCTGTTGAATTTTTTGTCTTGTGGAAGACAATCGCAAAACACCCCTCCGGCCAGCCCATGCAGACTGGCACTAATCAACCACCACCTCATCCAGCGTATCGTGCTCCCTAATTAACTAATAATCCTCCTTTCCTGTTTAATCTAATCACCAAAGCCCAACAACTAAAAAATGTTCAATCCTGAAAATACACCCTCCCTATATTCAATGTTCCGTCTCACACCCTTCACTGTAATTCATGGAGGGGTTTGTTTAGAACATAACAGTTTTTAAGGGGCAATGACGCAAAATGGCACTCCACAGCTGCTGATAAACTTGCTGCCCCCACTGCCACTGTCGGCAGTCGTTGGGAAGAGGAGAGAGCTCACTTGCTATATAAATGCCGCCCCTTTTAGGTCCCCGAAATTAGCCAAATTAATTTCCGAAGAAAAAAAGAGAGTAACAGACGCGGAGGCGTCTGTGTATGGGCGCCTCCTTCCCCGCTGGATCTGCGGCCACCAGATAGCAGCTGACAGGGGGCGCGCCCGAGAGATTGTTCGCAAAATATTATCCCTCCCTGGCGCGGTGATTCTATGAGAGGTGAGCGATGTTCTTGGTTCCGAATTTTCGCCATTTTTTGGGCTTTTTTTTTGTTGGTGGAGGTTTTGGGTTGCGGCAGGGCGGGCACTGAGCAGTGGTAGTTGCTTCGGTGTGTCACCGGATTTGGTTCGGAGTGCAGTGGCTGGTATTGGGCTCGCGATTGCTTCGAAGCGTGTGCGTGCGATCTAGCTGCGCGGGTGAGTAGCTCGCCTTCTGATTGCCGCCAATGCAGCGATTAATGGGAGTTGGTTCGCTGATTCTGCAGTTTGGGAGTGCCCGATTGCTTGGTAGTAGCAGTAGCTGTCGCATTCTTATGTGGTTAGATCTGGGGCTGCTGATTAATTCTGGGTGGAAATCTGTCGTTAATTTGATGTGCGGTTGTGTTGATTAGCTGGATTTGTGATGGATCTGACACAGAGTTGCTCGCTGTTCTGTTGGTTTCAGGTTGAGAACTTGGCACTGAGGCAGCAGATAGTGTGATCTGCTCTGCTCGAGGATTTTGACTGCTGAGAATGGCGACTACATTGGGGTGGCGGTTCAATGGAACCAATGGCAATAGCCATGGCGGTGCAGATCTGGTTGGTCTCCTCTTGGATTATTTGGTTATGGGTTTGTAAATTGGCATTGTGTCGCTTTCTTAGTATTCCTCAACGACAATTCTGGGCTGCTGTGCTGCTTGAAAAGCATTGCTTGGTCTGTAGCCGTTGCTGTGGTCATTTTATATGAAAGGCTGAAGAGTGTAACAACAGGATATGTGTGAAATTAAGACCCTGTGCATTCAAGAAAAGGCCTTCCTCTATATCTGTGAAATTTTAAGCATTTGGGGTTTTAACGGAGCTGTATTTTTAATTCATTTGATTGGGTCTACCTGATTAAGTGCGAGACATATTTTGCAGTAGCTGTGTCATGAGGCAGGGAAATTAGGCAGAGGCTGATCAACTTGCTGCCCCCACTGCCACTGTCGGCAGTTGTTGGGAAGAGGAGAGCTCACTTGCTATATAAATGCCGCCCCTTTTAGGTCCCCGAAATTAGCCAAATTAATTTCCGAAGAAAAAAAGAGAGTAACAGACGCGGAGGCGTCTGTGTATGGGCGCCTCCTTCCCCGCTGGATCTGCGGCCACCAGATAGCAGCTGACAGGGGGCGCGCCCGAGAGATTGTTCGCAAAATATTATCCCTCCCTGGCGCGGTGATTCTATGAGAGGTGAGCGATGTTCTTGGTTCCGAATTTTCGCCATTTTTTGGGCTTTTTTTTTGTTGGTGGAGGTTTTGGGTTGCGGCAGGGCGGGCACTGAGCAGTGGTAGTTGCTTCGGTGTGTCACCGGATTTGGTTCGGAGTGCAGTGGCTGGTATTGGGCTCGCGATTGCTTCGAAGCGTGTGCGTGCGATCTAGCTGCGCGGGTGAGTAGCTCGCCTTCTGATTGCCGCCAATGCAGCGATTAATGGGAGTTGGTTCGCTGATTCTGCAGTTTGGGAGTGCCCGATTGCTTGGTAGTAGCAGTAGCTGTCGCATTCTTATGTGGTTAGATCTGGGGCTGCTGATTAATTCTGGGTGGAAATCTGTCGTTAATTTGATGTGCGGTTGTGTTGATTAGCTGGATTTGTGATGGATCTGACACAGAGTTGCTCGCTGTTCTGTTGGTTTCAGGTTGAGAACTTGGCACTGAGGCAGCAGATAGTGTGATCTGCTCTGCTCGAGGATTTTGACTGCTGAGAATGGCGACTACATTGGGGTGGCGGTTCAATGGAACCAATGGCAATAGCCATGGCGGTGCAGATCTGGTTGGTCTCCTCTTGGATTATTTGGTTATGGGTTTGTAAATTGGCATTGTGTCGCTTTCTTAGTATTCCTCAACGACAATTCTGGGCTGCTGTGCTGCTTGAAAAGCATTGCTTGGTCTGTAGCCGTTGCTGTGGTCATTTTATATGAAAGGCTGAAGAGTGTAACAACAGGATATGTGTGAAATTAAGACCCTGTGCATTCAAGAAAAGGCCTTCCTCTATATCTGTGAAATTTTAAGCATTTGGGGTTTTAACGGAGCTGTATTTTTAATTCATTTGATTGGGTCTACCTGATTAAGTGCGAGACATATTTTGCAGTAGCTGTGTCATGAGGCAGGGAAATTAGGAAGGTGTTGTGCCGTATGTGTCTCATCTTTTGTTGGTTAGAGAACTAGCCATAGCATGCTTCTGTCTACATTTTAATGCAGATGATGGTAAAATTGGGTTGATCAGATCATTAAACTGGTCTGCCATAATATAAAATCCGTAACCTGAAAAGTTAAATAATCTGCTTGTATATGTTAGCTACTTTATGAAGCAAAACTATATGATCAGTGCTTGAAATCTTAAATAACCGCTGTTCATATTTGCATCTGTGCATCATTTTTAATATATTGATGTCTCATGTTTGCCATCTCCTTCGGTTTTGTGTTTGACCGAGAATGCATTTTCTCTCTCCTTTATTCTGATCTAGTGTTCAACCGCTTTTGCCTTATTATATCCTTTTTTTGCATAGAAAACAAGTTAATGTCAGCAGTTCAAATTTCATGATCCAAGAGAACATTTGGGGGTGGTGGAATTTGAGTCATTACATAAGACAAACTTATTTCATGCACTCAATATGGAGAGAGTCCTGTGACTCTAAAAAAAAAGTTTTTTTTTGTTTCCTTTTCATTTCTATTGCTAGCAATATTTTCTTTGTTGAAATTAAGGAATGAACAATAGTTTTGTGTGCACCTTCATAATGTATTGGTTTGGTTAATTGGTTCCCTGTAAGGTTCTTAAATTGAAACCAACCGTGTGATTTTTTTCAACTTGAATGCATTGCGTCTACAGACTTTTGAACCGGCTTGATAGTTTTGATTTGTCACACTTGAAATATGCTAATGACACATGCTTCATTTTGAGCAACTTTTTTTTTTCTTAAGAGAATACTTACATTTATGGCATCCGTTGCTTTGTGTGATGAAATATGAGCTCATGTAAATTTGATTTTCAGAACTATCTTTGATTTTTTATGTTTTAGTAGCGTAAATAATAATTGCTTCCATGTTAATAACAGGAAAGACATGTTGACAAAGTTCAAGAGTCAGAGCCACCAACACCTCGATCAGTCATGAAAATGGGCAAGTAAGTTCGACTCTACTTCTTGGTTAGTCCTAGTATGAAAATTTGGTTGATAAGAGAAAGAAATGAAGCCATGACATTGATGTCGAACATTGTAGTTTCACTTGTATTGTTAGTTTGGACATGGACATTGTAGTCTCGCAAGCCTCGTATTGTTAGTTTTATCTTTAACAGGGATTCTTATAACTGGATGCTACAATGTCTGTTCTATTTGAATCGTTTCTTTGGACATCACCATTGTCTCTGCTCTCCAGCATATGCCTTTAAGTTTGGACATCACTATTGTCTCTGCTCTCCAGCATATGCCTTTAAGTTTTGTATTTTCGTAAAAAGATTAAATAATTTTATGCATATGGTAAAGTTTTAAAGGTTGACAGCATCCATTACATTTAGAGGATGATAACTTGACAAAGAATGGTCGGAATTTATGCGTACAGTGGTCTAACAATGCTACATTTGAACAAACTTTTTTTCTAACATAACTTCTGATAAGTAATATGAGAAATAAAGAGGCTATGCTACAACTGCACTATTACACTGCAAATTTACCAGTCCCGGATTGTGTTGTATGAGTATTAGTGTTTCTAACTTCTGTGAGCTTATAACCGGAAGATGTTTCAAGCAATATTCCTCAATTATGTATATTGTAGCTGTAGTAGCATTGTTTGTTTCAGTTTTTGATATCTAATTGTGCACGCAGCACTTAGGAACTTTTGTTAAGTGTCGAATGTAGAACTCCGAGTCTTATGATTCTTTATTCCCAGGAGCCGAGTTCATGTGGAGGATGAGGAGACACTTTCAAGCGTTGCTCAGTGTATTGAGCAGTTGCGGCAGAGTTCTTCGTCCACCCAAGAGAAAGAGAACTCACTGAAGCAGGCAGTTGCGGCAGAGTTCTTCATCTACCCAAGAGAAAGAGAACTCACTGAAGCACTTATTAGATCTTGTTCAAACACGTGATACTGCATTTGGAGCTGTTGGATCGCATTCACAGGCTGTTCCAATACTTGTATCTCTCCTTAGGTCCGGATCATCTGGAGTTAAAATGCTTGCTGCCACTGTTCTGGGGTCTCTTTGCAAGGAAGAGGAGCTAAGGGTGAAAGTTCTGCTTGGTGGCTGCATCCCTCCGTTGCTTGCTCTTCTCAGGTCGAAGTCAGCTGAAAGCCAAACTGCGGCTGCCAAAACCATTTATGCAGTTTCACAAGGTGGGATAAGGGATCATGTTGGATCAAAGATTTTCTCAACGGAGAATGTTGTTCCAGTACTATGGGAGCAACTTAAAATTAGCCTGAAGAATGAGAGTTTGGTTGATGGACTCCTAACTGGAGCACTGAAGAATTTATCAAAAAATACAGAGGGGTTTTGGTCAGCAACTGTGCAATGTGGTGGAGTTGATATACTAATAAAGCTGGTCGGTTCTGGACTAACAAACACCCTTGCAAATGCATGCTATCTTCTTGGATCTTTGATGATGGAAGATTCTTCTGTTTGTTCTAAAGTCTTATCTGGAGAAACAACAAAGCATCTATTAAAGTTGCTTGGTCCTGGTAATGAAACATCCATCAGAGCTGAAGCTGCAGGTGCTCTCAAGTCCCTTTCTGCACAGAGTAAAGAGGCCAGGCGTCAAATAGCTAATTCTAATGGGATTCCTGCTCTTATAAATGCTACAATTGCTCCGTCAAAAGAGTTCATGCAAGGTGAATCTGCTCAAGCATTGCAAGAAAATGCGATGTGTGCATTAGCAAATATATCTGGTGGTCTTTCGTTTGTAATCTCAAGCCTTGGTGAAAGTCTAGAATCATGCTCTTCACCGGCACAGATTGCAGACACTCTTGGTGCACTCGCATCAGCATTGATGATATATGACACAAATGCAGAATCTATCAGTGCTTCGGACCCTCTTGTCGTTGAGAAAACACTGTTGAAGCAGTTTAAGCCTAAGGTGCCCTTCCTTGTACAGGAGCGCATAATTGAAGCTTTGGCTAGCTTGTATAGTAACCCAGTTCTATGTAAGACACTAGCTGATTCTGATGCAAAACGCTTGCTTGTTGGTTTAATTACCATGGCAGGTACTGAGGTGCAAGATGACCTCATGAAATCACTTTTTGCTCTCTGCAAGAAGGATTGTGATCTATGGCAAGCTCTGCAGGGCCGTGAAGGTGTTCAGCTACTGATTTCTTTACTTGGTCTTTCTTCTGAACAGCAGCAGGAATGTGCTGTTGCTCTGCTTGCACTTCTGTCAAAGGAGAATGATGAAAGCAAATGGGCCATCACTGCTGCTGGTGGTATACCCCCTCTTGTTCAAATTTTGGAAACTGGATCTCCCAAAGCTAAAGAAGATTCAGCTATCATCCTTGGAAATTTATGCAATCACAGTGAAGACATAAGAGCATGTGTTGAAAGTGCTGATGCTGTTCCTGCTTTACTTTGGCTTCTGAAAAATGGTAGTGATAATGGCAAGGAGATAGCATCTAAAACACTGAATCATCTTATACAGAAGTCAGACACTGGAACTATTAGTCAATTATCTGCTCTCTTAACAAGCGAACAGCCTGAGTCTAAAGTTTATGTCCTGGATGCTTTGAAAAGCTTGCTTTCTGTTGCACCACTTAATGATATGCTCCATGAAGGAAGTGCTGCCAATGATGCGGTCGAGACAATGATCAAGATTCTAAGCTCACCCAAAGAAGAAACTCAGGCTAAATCAGCATCTGCTCTTGCTGGTCTATTTCATTGCCGCAAGGACCTGCGAGAAACCCATATTGCAGTGAAGACACTTTGGTCGGTCATGAAGTTGCTTGATACGCAGTCTGACAAAATACTAATGGAGGCCTCATGCTGCCTTGCTGCCATTTTTCTCTCAATCAAGCAGAACAAGGAGATAGCTGCAATTGGAAGGGATGCATTAGCTCCACTAGTCTCACTTGCAAATTCTACAGTTATTGAAGTAGCAGAACAGGCTACTAGAGCTTTGGCAAACCTTTTCCTTGATCAGGAACTATCTATACAAGTATCTTTTGAAGAAATTCTCGTCCGTGTAACTCGTGTGCTAAGAGAGGGCACCATTGATGGAAGAACTCATGCAGCAGCAGCAATAGCTCGTCTTCTACAGTGCCGAGCTATTAATCAGCTGCTTTCAGATACTATAAACCGTTCTGGTGCTGTCCTTGCTCTAGCTGGGCTCTTGGAAGCTGCCAATGGTGAAGCTGCTGCAACATCAGAGGTTCTTGATGCACTGGTGATATTATCGAGATCAAAGGCATCGAGTGGGCACACCAAGGCTCCCTGGGCGGTTCTTGCAGAAAATCCCCACACAATACTTCCCCTTGTGGCATGCATAGCTGATGCTGCACCCTCTTTGCAAGATAAAGCCATAGAAGTTGTGTCAAGACTCTGTTCGGAACAACATGATGTTGTGGGTGGTTTGGTTTCTGAAACACCAGGTTGCATAGTATCTGTCACACGGCGAGTCATTGGCTCAAATGCGGAACAACATGATGTTGTGGGTGGTTTGGTTTCTGAAACACCGGGTTGCATAGTATCTGTCACGCGGCGAGTAATTGGCTCCAATATCCTTAAAGTTAAAGTTGGTGGATGTGCTCTTCTTGTTTGTGCAGCAAAAGAGCATTGTCAGAAGCAGATAGAGATTCTGAGCGACTCAAGTCTGTATATTCAACTGATTCATTCCTTAATTGGTATGATCCATATGACAAACACGACCGCTGAAAATGGGAGCGGTGACAGCATAACAGATATTAGAATTTCTAGATACTCGAAAGAAAACGACAGTGAAGGTGAAACTCTGTGCCGTACTGCTGTAATCTCAGGAAACATGATTCCACTATGGCTACTTGCTGTCTTTTCTCGCCATGACAGTAAAACTAGAGCAGAAATCTTAGAAGCTGGGGCAGTTGAAATGCTCACTGAGAAGATTTCACAAAATGCCTTCCAATATGTGGTATGTGACTGTTTCTTATTTCCGTACTGTCATGGTCCTTTGAATGAATGCTAGTGGCATGTCAATGCCAGTTTGTGTGACTTAGATTCCTGGAATGTTCTTATGCTTTATATTGTAGTTTAATTTGGTAAGCATCAAATAAGTTTTAACTACACTATTATATACTGAAGCTGCCGATGACCTATTGATTATTTTTTATTTGTGAAACTAATGGATGTTTATCTAAGTCATCTATATTGAGTCATCAAGTTGACAGGAAACCCAACCAAGAGGTCACATTATTATAGTTTTTTATTGGTTTGACTATCATGTTTTGGTCCCAATCGATTGCAAGGATTTGTATTGTACATTTAAGGAACACTGGTTTCCTTGCCATTCTTGAAGCCTGAAGCCCTGTGACAAATTTTAGCACTTCTTTTTGCAGAAATGAATTTTATTACTTAAACAATGAAACTTGTTGTTGTATTTACTTATGCCTGATTGAATTCCTTTTGAGATTTCTCCTTGGGACGAGAACTTAAAAATCAGATAGGAATTAAATAAATTTTGGCTCAGTGCATCACTTTTGTCTGACTGGTTGGGTATCATGACTATTGCTGCATTTTCATGGCATTTACTCTACCTTTGACGGTTTTTGGATTACAGATTTACACTGGAGTCCCCGTTATTCTTTGTTTTGATTTGAGGATAAAATCTATTCTGCAAATATCTGTCGAAACTCACGTTCTTACTTCTGTGTTGTTTCTTGCTTGCGCATTATTTGTCCACTTGTACATATGGCTTATTAAGTTTGTTTCCATTGCTGCGACTTGTGACTTTCCTTAATGTGTGCTTATGCTTTTCTCAGGGTGAAGAAGATAGTACCTCATGGGTCTGTGCCTTGCTTCTTGCTGTGCTATTCCAAGAAAGAGAGATAATTCGATCTAACTCAGCATTGCACTCTATTCCTGTGCTCTCAAACTTATTAAGGTCAGATGAGCCAGCGTATAGGTACTTCGCTGCACAAGCTTTGTCTAGTCTGGTTTGCAATGGTAGCAGAGGAACTCTTCTGGCTGTTGCTAATTCTGGGGCTGCCATTGGGCTTATATCCTTACTTGGATGTGCTGATGTTGACATAGCTGATCTTTTGGAGTTATCGGAGGAATTCATGTTGGTGCCTAATCCTGATCAAATTGCACTGGAGAGGTTATTTAGAGTTGATGATATCAGGGTTGGTGCAACTTCCAGAAAATCTATTCCTCTTCTTGTTGATCTACTTAAACCCATTCCTGAAAGACCTGGTGCTCCTTTCTTGGCGTTGGGTCTTCTGACACAATTAGCTGTTGATTGCACCCCAAACATGCTGCTAATGGCTGAAGCTGGAATCCTAGAAGGACTTACCAAATACCTATCACTTAGCCCACAAGATGCAACAGAAGAAGCCACAACTGAATTACTGGGTGTTCTTTTCAGTTGTGAGGAAATAAGGCACCATGAGTCATCACTTGGTGCTGTTAACCAACTTGTGGCTGTCCTTCGTCTTGGAGGAAGGAATTCACGATACAGTGCTGCAAAGGCATTAGAGAGCTTGTTTTATGCTGATCATGTCAGGAATAGTGAGTCAGCTCGGCATGCTATCCAACCTCTTGTCGAGATTCTGAGTACTGGTATGGAGAGGGAGCAGCATGCAGCTATATCGGCACTTGTTAGGCTGCTCTGTGATAATCCATCAAGAGCACTTGCGGTTGCAGATGTTGAGATGAATGCGGTGGATGTTCTGTGCCGGATTCTTTCTTCTGATTGTTCAGCTGAGTTGAAAGGAGATGCTGCAGAACTATGTTGTGTTCTATTTGCAAATACAAGGATCCGCTCAACAATGGCTGCGGCACGTTGTGTGGAACCCTTGGTTGGATTACTGGTCAGTGAAGCTAATGCAGCCCAGCTTTCTGTGGTCCGTGCATTGGATAGGGTTCTAGATGATGAGCAATTGGCAGAATTGGTGGCAGCGCATGGGGCGGTCGTCCCTCTTGTTGGGCTTTTGTATGGCAGAAACTACATGCTTCATGAGGCAGTTGCAAGAGCTTTGGTGAAACTTGGAAAGGATAGACCAGCTTGCAAATTGGAAATGGTAAAGGCTGGTGTAATCGAGAGCATTCTTGAAATTCTCCATGATGCTCCAGATTTTCTTTGCGTTGCACTGGCAGAAATGCTTCGGATTTTGACAAACAATGCTAGCATAGCAAAAGGTCCATCTGCAGCCAAAGTAGTACAGCCTCTTTTCTCTTTGCTATCCAAGGCAGACATGGGTCCTGAAGGGCAGTACAGCACTTTGCAGGTTCTTGTGAATATTTTGGAGCATCCCGAATGCCGTGCTGATTATAACTTGACACCTCGCCAAACTATAGAGCCAGTCATTACCTTATTGAATTCATCTCCACCAGCTGTGCAACAATTAGCTGCCGAACTCCTATCCCATCTTCTTCTAGAAGAGCACCTCCAGAAGGATACAATAACAGAACAGGCCATTACTCCTCTTATTCAAGTTCTTTCATCAGGTTTGCCAAATTTGCAGCAGAGAGCTATAAAAGCTCTTGCAAACCTTGCGATAGCTTGGCCAAATACAATTGCAAAAGAGGGTGGAGTTTTTGAGTTGTCCAAGGTGTTGTTGCAATCTGACCCACCTTTGCCTCATGTTGTGTGGGAATCTGCTGCATCCGTGCTTTCTAGCATTTTGCAGTACAGTACTGAGTTTTTCCTTGAGGTACCTGTTCCTTTCTTGGCGTTGGGTCTTCTGACACAATTAGCTGTTGATTGCACCCCAAACATGCTGCTAATGGCTGAAGCTGGAATCCTAGAAGGACTTACCAAATACCTATCACTTAGCCCACAAGATGCAACAGAAGAAGCCACAACTGAATTACTGGGTGTTCTTTTCAGTTGTGAGGAAATAAGGCACCATGAGTCATCACTTGGTGCTGTTAACCAACTTGTGGCTGTCCTTCGTCTTGGAGGAAGAAATTCTCGCTATAGTGCTGCAAAGGCATTAGAGAGCTTGTTTTATGCTGATCATGTCAGGAATAGTGAGTCAGCTCGGCATGCTATCCAACCTCTTGTCGAGATTCTGAGTACTGGTATGGAGAGGGAGCAGCATGCAGCTATATCGGCACTTGTTAGGCTGCTCTGTGATAATCCATCAAGAGCACTTGCGGTTGCAGATGTTGAGATGAATGCGGTGGATGTTCTGTGCCGGATTCTTTCTTCTGATTGTTCAGCTGAGTTGAAAGGAGATGCTGCAGAACTATGTTGTGTTCTATTTGCAAATACAAGGATCCGCTCAACAATGGCTGCGGCACGTTGTGTGGAACCCTTGGTTGGATTACTGGTCAGTGAAGCTAATGCAGCCCAGCTTTCTGTGGTCCGTGCATTGGATAGGGTTCTAGATGATGAGCAATTGGCAGAATTGGTGGCAGCGCATGGGGCGGTCGTCCCTCTTGTTGGGCTTTTGTATGGCAGAAACTACATGCTTCATGAGGCAGTTGCAAGAGCTTTGGTGAAACTTGGAAAGGATAGACCGGCATGCAAATTGGAAATGGTAAAGGCTGGTATAATCGAAAGCATTCTTGAAATTCTCCATGATGCTCCAGATTTTCTTTGCATTGCATTGGCAGAAATGCTTCGGATTTTGACAAACAATGCTAGCATAGCAAAAGGTCCATCTGCAGCCAAAGTAGTACAGCCTCTTTTCTCTTTGCTATCCAAGGCAGACATGGGTCCTGAAGGGCAGTATAGCACTTTGCAGGTTCTTGTGAATATTTTGGAGCATCCCGAATGTCGTGCTGATTATAACTTGACACCTCGCCAAACTATAGAGCCAGTCATTACCTTATTGAATTCATCTCCACCAGCTGTGCAACAATTAGCTGCTGAACTCCTATCCCATCTTCTTCTAGAAGAGCACCTCCAGAAGGATACAATAACAGAGCAGGCCATTACTCCTCTTATTCAAGTTCTTTCATCAGGTTTGCCGAATTTGCAGCAGAGAGCTATAAAAGCTCTTGCAAACCTTGCAATAGCTTGGCCAAATACAATTGCAAAAGAGGGTGGAGTTTTTGAATTGTCCAAGGTGTTGTTGCAGTCTGACCCACCTTTGCCTCATGTTGTGTGGGAATCTGCTGCATCCGTGCTGTCTAGCATTTTGCAGTACAGTACAGAGTTTTTCCTTGAGGTACCTGTTGCAGTACTAGTGCAGTTGCTCAGGTCAGGAACGGAAAGCACTGTTGTGGGTGCTTTGAATGCCCTGCTTGTATTGGAGAGTGATGATTCAACAAGTGCAGAAGCAATGGCTGAAAGTGGCGCTGTGGAAGCATTGCTGGATCTCTTGAGGAGCCATCAATGTGAGGAAACTGCTGCCAGACTCATTGAGGCATTGCTGAACAATGTAAGAATTAGGGAAGCCAAGGCTGCTAAAAATGCTATTGCACCTTTGTCCATGTACCTTCTCGATCCACAGACACAGTCTCAACAGGGAAGGTTGCTTGCTGCTCTGGCTCTTGGAGACCTTTTCCAAAATGAAGCTCTTGCTCGTTGTACTGATGCTGTTGCAGCGTGTCGTGCTCTGGTTAATCTTCTCGAAGATCAACCAACTGAAGAGATGAAGGTGGTAGCAATTTGTGCCTTGCAGAATCTAGTCATGTACAGCCGAGCAAATAAGAGAGCAGTTGCAGAATCTGGTGGTGTCCAGGTCTTGCTGGACCTTATCAGTTCAAGCAATCCAGACACTTCTGTTCAAGCAGCAATGTTTGTCAAACTTCTATTCAATAATCACACTATTCAAGAGTATGCAACCAGTGAAACAGTCAGAGTTATAACTGGTAAAACATTATTCCTTTCTTGTTTATACCATATTCGTTTTGCATATTAACTTCATTGTTATCTGATATGCATGTCATGCTAAAGATTTTAATTTCCATAATTGATATTCGATATAAACGAAGTAATAGTGAAGCCATGCAAATACTGGAAAATCAAGGTCCTCACATTTTGAAGTTCATGATTACTTTTCGTGGTTCTGTCTCAGATTATGTTTTACTAGTATATTTCAAAGAGAGCTGTAATTTATTTGTTTTTGTTATATCCAGAGTTCACCAATCTAATAATTATGGTTTCGCATGCAGCTTCTATTGAGAAGGATATATGGGCATCTGGAAGTGCTAATGAAGAGTATCTTAAAGCACTTAACGCTTTACTTAGCAACTTCCCTCGCCTAAGGGTCACTGAACCCGCTACATTGTGCATTCCTCATCTTGTAACATCACTTAAAACTGGTTCTGAGGCAACTCAAGAAGCAGCACTGGATTCACTATATCTTCTCAGGCAAGCTTGGACAGCTTGCCCGGCTGAAGTATTTAAAGCTCAATCAGTTGCCGCCGCGGAGGCAATTCCTCTACTTCAGTACTTGATACAGTCTGGCCCACCACGGTTTCAAGAAAAGGCAGAACTGCTTCTCCAGTGCTTGCCTGGGACACTTACGGTTACTATAAAGCGTGGCAACAATCTAAAGCAATCGGTTGGAAATCCAAGTGCATTCTGCAAGCTTACCCTTGGAAATAATCCAGCAAGGCTGACAAAGGTATACCAAATTTGTTGTGCTCCTCATTATAGGGATATTGGTCTATAACTTCTCATTATGTCACACTGAACAAATAACTACCACAGCCTGATCACAGCTTCATGGTCCATATCAAGCACGGAGAACAGTGTTTCTATCGTGCTTTATATGCTGAGCCTAACTAATTCCTCTAAGACATACAGCTCCTTTACTTGTCGTACCACAATTCTTAGGTCCTGGCCTCTTAACTATTAAAAGTTAAAGGTTGTAGGTGTATAAGATCATAATCTGAAGTGTACTAAACTCCGCACCTAAAACGTGCTTTACCAAAATGGTTGCACTTTTTCATGCTGCATTTTCACTTGTAAACAGCATCATAGTTTTGTGCAACAACGACACAAATAGTTGTAGTTTTGTGAAATTTACTCATAATAATAATAATAATAATAATAATA
>LAPY01001964.1:39632-55623 GCA_000970635.1 Eragrostis tef | reverse complement strand
GTTCAGGCGCGGTGTTCAGCAACATGCACAGGCGGCACTCGCTGGACTGCTTCCCGGTGACGGAGACGGCGGCGTTCCTCAAGGTCTGCGGGCTCTGCAACCGCAACCTCGGCCCCGGCCGCGACACCTTCATATACATGTGTGTAAGCCTTGTCTTTTTTTTGCTATATAAGATTTTGGTTTCCTCTTCTGCTTGAAAATATTCGATCTATCTGCTTGTGTGCGGCCTAAAGATTCGTCGGGCCACTTGGCTGCTGTGCTTTCTGTTTCGCTTCCTGTTCAAGATTGTTGCACAACAACTTGGTTTCCGTGATCTAGCCGTAGGGGATTGTTTGATCTTGTACATCTTGGACGCGTGATATTTTGGATGATCTAGTCTCCTCCTTTTCTAGAGAAAGAAGTCCTGTTCTTCTATTTTTAATTTTCTGAAATATAGTGAGAGGAGTTTTCAGTTTTCCGGTACTATTTTGATCTGATCGCCCCCCGACTTTGGAGAATATTCGGCGTGTTTATCGCATCAGATTCTCTGTCTCTGTTGTCGTAAATGCCATAGTGATGTATGATGAGTCAGTTAGCTCTGTTTGAACTGGGTGAAGTGGACTGAATGAAAATCAAATGAACAACTAGCGTAGAAAATTTTAAACCAGCTGTCCTTTCGGTTACATGAACAGAGGAGATACATTCTTGGAGAATCACGGATGCGCTTTTGTATTATTCTCTCTTCCGCATTGCTCGTCATTTTGATAGTTAAAAAGAATCTGTTTTTATGGTGGGAGAAAAAAAAATTGTTTCCCTTTCCAAGTGGTTCAGTTCCAAAGCAAGTGGCTTTGTTATAGTAACCAACCTATACATGATGGGATATGAATGGGTCTCCAACTAAATACTATTCCAGCACTCAAGATCTTGCCCCTTTTCTCATAGCAAGAAAGATTGTTAATAACTGATGAATACTGTTCACCCAGTCGAAACTAATTGGACGCTAAACTTGGCTCTTTAAATTTTGTGTATGTGCAGGGGTGAGGTGGCCTTCTGCAGTCATGAGTGCAGGCAAAAGCAGATGAACCTCGATGAGTTCATGGAAACCACGTGCTTTCCTCCGGCTGGTGGTGGCGGCAGCTCAGACCAGTCCGGCAAAGGCAGCACCATAGCTGCCGCCTAGCATCTTCAGAGGAAGAAAGAAAAAAGAAGAAAATTTTTGGAACCCATATAGGGCCCAAATCCATTAGTTTCCATCAACATATGTATATCATATTTTGTGGAGTTATCGTGTGTATATTGGTGGTTCTACCCGAGAGGGAAGGGGGTGTAGAGATTGGAACTGAGCATGCCAAAGTTCGCAATAGTTTGCAGCGCATATGTGGGGATGTGTCTGGAATTGTGGATCTTAAGGGGCTCCTTTGAATCATGGTGCAAATTGGGGCTTAGGATTTGGACCTACTTTGTTAATTTTTCTCAAGGAAGAACTTAAGTTCTGCTGAATTGATGGAAAATCGACTTCTCATCGTAGCTTTCAAGTGTCTTTTTCTTGCTTTTCCCAGAGAATATTGAGGTAGAAAAAAAAGGGCCTTCTATTCCCACTCCATGAATCCATGTGAAGTAAACATTGTAATCTCTCACAGAAGTGAGCTTAAACATTAATCTATCATATTGCTCTGGTTATGTTGCAAACTGGCGTGTGAGCTTGCTGACATTGACATGTGGGGAACCTTGCTTTGATATTGACTTCGCACAGCAAATGTGCTGCCAAATTAGGTGGCAATCTCTTGTTCGATCAAGATCTGGGCATGAAACAACATATATGAGAGAATCTCACAGCTAGCTTAATGCAAGTACTTCCGCCGTATTTCTGTATTTTTATTGGGTTCGCCGTACCAGCCACGGCTTGCTAAATCTGGTTATAGTTGACAAGAGCGCTTGTGCCGGAGATGGAATCATTGCAGTTTTGGTTAAACTCTGTCAGACACCTCATTTTAAATCTGCGATTGCTGATGGGTAATAACTTAGGCAGGTGTTTACGATCGATCCGATTCATGTGGCATGCATGGGTGGAAATTACATGCGAGATCTCATCGCGATCTAGTAATATCAGGGCATCTCTCCTGGCTGTGTTTTCGGTGGAGCACAGCAGAAGAGACAAGTGGCGAAGCATGATACAAGGCAGCAACATGCTATTTGTTTTTGTTATTAAAAAAAAAGAAATAGAAACATGTCACTGTCATGCAAATTATAGAATCAGAGGTACTAAGCTGGAACCAGGTGTAATAAAACATGACGAATATTCACGCACCCAGACGACGACGGGGTCTGGATCCTTGTATGGAGAAACTGCGCATCTGAGCCTAATCAATTTGCCTAAGCCAAGCAAGTGACCTCTCCTCCTGATTCTGCTCAAGTATAACCGTAAACAAGGGTGCGCGTCGCCCTCCGCGGCCGTGGTCGCGCGGGTGGAGAGCAAAGCCACGCCTTGCGAACGATCCAGAGCCGTGAGTCTGTGATCGATGAGTGGGGGAAACAGGCACGCCCAGCCGCGAGCGAGAGCCAGCCGTGCGTGCGCGCCGCGTCCGGGCCTCGTGGTGGCCGGCCGGCGGTCGCGCCCAGGCGTGTGGCGCGCGCGCTCGCGTGCCCAACAGTTGTGTCACATGGCTTTGTTCCTCAAAGGCGCGCGTGCGCTTCACCAGCGGAGCCGAGAGAACCACATGGGACTAATCGCATCATCCAGGGCGTGTGTGTGAGTGTGTCCAAACGGCCTGGCCCTCGTTGTCGCCCACGCGCGTCTCCATCTCAGCTTCCGGGGCATCGCGCTCGCTCGCCCGCCCGCCCGCTTGCTGGCTCCCTCACAAGTCACAAGACTGCTTTAATTTACTTACACCAGCAGCGGGAGAGCACGACGCACACACACACCCGGGGCCTCTCGCACTCGAGAACAGCGTCAAGCTCACGAAACCACCGGCACCGGGTGACAGGAACGTCCGATGACGAAGGGCATGAGAGTGCTACTACCAGTCTACAAAGAAGGAATAGTATCGCGCGTGCCGTAGCCGAATAATAGAATAATACCGTGAGCCGGCCAGTTGCAGCTTCCAAGTGCCAACATGCATGTTCATCAATTTGCTAATAACCGTGGCCCTTTTCCTCCTCCGAAAATTCGAATAGGACGTCTTCTTCTTAAAGAAAAACCTAAACGAGTTGGAAAAACTCTCCGTTGGAACACAGTACAGTAGATTATTCCGAAACTACGCTCTCACTCCGGCAACTTTGCAGCTCGCCAATGGAGGGAGCTAGCATCCACGAAGCCGATGCCAACCGGCAACTTGGTTCGCACTTTTCCCCGATCGATGATGCTCCCCTCTTGCACCGCCGCTTCCGGGGACATATTCCGTCACTCGCGGCATCGAAGGCCAATCCAGGCGCGAAACGTCCCCGGGGACATAAAGCTCTAAACTGTGGTGTGGCGCCGTGCACGAACAGATCCCGCAGATGCGATGCCCCCCGCACCTCGATCGCAGCTCTCGCAACATACTAGGAGTACTACACTACTACGCGACCAGTAGTATAGTAGATTAACTGCAAGTTGGGCTAGGAGTAGCTAGCACTCACTTTGATAAAAACAAAACAAAAGTTTGTTCATTACTGATCATTAACCTATAAACAAGCGCAGCTTTACTTTGCATCACCGTCGCCGTCATTACCAGCTCGTCGTCGTCGTGGTGTGTGCTTGGTCCGCCATGGCTTTCGCGCGCGCGTCGTGGAGTGCTTGGTCCGCCATGGCTTTCGCGCGTGCCCCTGTCCCCCGGGCTCCGCACCGGTGGCGCCCCCTGCCGTGGACGGGGAAGCCATTCATAAAAAAATGGCGAGTGGTTGAGCAGCATGTCACCGGCGCGAGCTCTGATGTGGCGGGGCTTGGTGACAAATCACGACGCGCCAAGTTTGCGCGAGGCTTGCTTGTGGGAGTGTGGTGCGTGTGCGTATTTTTATCTCCTCCTCGGCATCTAGCACGGCATGTCGACATGATTCCTAGCAAAGCCTCTCTTTCTTCTTTTTTTTTTACTTGCACACATCACGGAAACGACAGTTTTCAGTGCACATTTTTTTACTGGTCTTGTGTGATTTTTTTCCTTGGTGTTCGTTCGCAAAAGGTTATTCAGCAAATAAGAATTTCCTATAGTAATAGTAACATACTAATACTATCATTTTGCATGAAAAATCTGAAATCATTTATTATATTACTCGTTTAAAATTGAAATTTTCAAAATGATGTCGCTAGGACCACAAATCTAGTTCAAACTTGCATCGTAAGAACAGAGAGAGTAGTTTTTCTACCATTATTGAGTATGTTTACTTTGGTTTGTGGGTGCGGGACAAGGACGCGCGTGCGGTTTGACTGCAACTTGGTTGTTGTAAGTGTAAATTTTACATCTCCTTAGTTTAGATCATCATGTAGAATGATCTCATCTGAAAGAGAGGTATAGGTAATTGCAAGTTGATAGTTAAGAATTGGAGGGCTGATAGGGAAAGGGAGTGGTAACACATTGCTGTTATAACTCAGGTCAGTTGTTGCTTGCCCATTGATCAAGGCCCCACTTCTTGTTTCACTTTGCAACTTGCCATTGAAAAGGAGGAGGTATTTTATTGTGTCGTTGCAATTGGGTAAAAACAATCTTTCTAGTTTCTTGGTGGTACTAAGAATGATGTCACGTACCTCATGTGAATATAAGCGAGTTCAAACTGTTGCTATTTTGTGGCCAGTTCTGCATAGCCAACATTTGTATTGTATATAGTAAGCAAATACAGTGGTCATACAAGGTTCACCAAGCTAATCTCTCTCTCTCTTCTCTCTCTCTCTCTCTCTCTCTCTCTCTCTCTCTCTCTCTCTCTCTCTCTCTCTCTCTCTCTCTCTCTCTCTCTCTCTCTCTCTCTCTCTCTCTCTCTCTCTCTCTCTCTCTCTCTCTCTCTCTCTCTCTCTCTCTCTCTCTCTCTCTCTCTCTCTCTCTCTCTCTCTCTCTCTCTCTCTCTCTCTCTCTCTCTCTCTCTCTCTCTCTCTCTCTCTCTCTCTCTCTCTCTCTCTCTCTCTCTCTCTCTCTCTCTCTCTCTCTCTCTCTCTCTCTCTCTCTCTCTCTCTCTCTCTCTCTCGCGCGCGCGCGCGCGCGCGACTGCCACCAATCCAACTTTTGTTTCACATAGGTTGCCATTGCTATTCTTGCAAGAAGAAAAAACTGAGATTGAAGGGTGTTAGGATTGACATTCTACGAAGTAGTACAATTTAGGTACAACACCGAGAAAACAATTATTGACTTGAGTCAATATATACAAACTTACAACTGCATAGCACACTTAACTAAGAATTCCATGACTTGGTCACCGTAGATCTTGTGCGATATGCGTGATGTCTCCGCTGGCTTTGGTTGGTTGGTTGGTTAGTTCAAGTGCTCGGACCACAGATCTTTAATACCTGAAAAGACTGAACCCTAACCACCAATAGCTTTCTTCTATTTCCTACCAAAAAGAGGGCGCTGAAGGAGCGCAAGATCCGTCTGCCCTTTTTCACAGTTCAAGAGGCAGGGTATCTGCACTTATTGTGATGTTGTCTCGACTAGAAATCTCTCTTGAAAGTACCACATGCATTTCCCCTAAAAAATATTATTTATACCTTGTAAACCCCATTTGGAGTAAGAGTTGACGTCAATTTTACATGCATGATTCTTCATGAAAACCCCCTTTTTACAGCACGGAATGCAGAATGACCTCCGTATTCCTAACGGGAGAAAATCATTTCATTGGCATGGAGTATTCATCGGTTAATACTTGGAGAGGTACGTTATCCATGACGGGGCCGAAATATTTTATATTGATCGATCACAATCAGTTGACGCTGATGTCTGAAATATTGTCAAGACTTCAGGAGGCCATTTCACAATCCATCAGATCGTGACAAACCTGGCAATTTCTCCATGATTTATATCATTAATGTCGATGTGACAAGGCAGTAATTCCTCCCCCGTTTCACTGTCCTCATATGGGCTGATCGCATACGTTGACATACAGGGCGACATCAGAGTGCATTTGATGCGCGAGATCCGAGACAGCACGAGAGTGCCAGCTTTGTGTGTACACATCTCGAAAAGGAAATGAAGTTTTTGCCCCCTCGTATAGTACTGATGTACATCGATCTGTGTCAAATGCTAGATTCAGTCAGATTTAGCTGTCCTCTGAGAACTACTGAAATTCACTCATCGTCTGTACTAGAATATTTTGATTTGTGTGAGACATGGACTTTGGGTTGTTAAACTTGTGGAGCGTCAAGATATGATACTCTATCTAGCAATCAAGTGACAACAATTTTCTGCTGTCTGTGGTGGTCCTAAGGACTATATGACACGAACAGCCATACAATAAGCAGCCGGCCTTGATTATTTTTCTCGTGAAGTTGCTTGGTTATACGTGTCTCGTGGGAGGGAACCAGCGCAACCAAGCGTACGTGCGGTGGTTTTGGTTTTCCCATGCGCATAGATTCCTTGGATTTGGTTTGAAAAAAGGTGGTTCGAATAACTGGGATAACAAGCAAAAACTGACTTGATTGGCTTCACGCTAATCACTGAAATTTTTAAGCTGCAAATCATGCCACCTGTCGACCGCTCATAGCTTCCACGACGGTTTCATCAGCAAGGAAATAAGAAAAATTATGACTGTTCATGTCCGTACGCAAAAACCCTTTTTTCTTTTCGAACAATGAACGACGACGCCTAAACCTGAATACTACAAACTTGTCAGTCCATGCGTTGCTTGGTTGCGGTTTGATGGCTAGTTCAGCTAAGGCGAGGAATTGATCTATTCGAAACAGCCAGCTCGTCAGCCGACCCGGCCGCCTCCACCGGCTCGAGCACGTGCGGCGGCGGCGCCATCGGGGACGTCAGCACCGGGGCCATCGCGTCCTGCGCGCAACAATTGAGAAGCAGCACAGCCGCCCGATCAAGCTTGTGTCAATCGTACGGTACCGTATGGACGTCCGTGATCATCATCATCACCCACCTGGTCGTCGAGCGGGAACGGCGTGCACGGGATGAGCGCGGAGAGGAGTTCCGCCGACGTGTACGCCTGCTGCCAGTCGTCGCTGGGGCCGTGCTGGTCCCGCCGCATCGGGTCGTCGAAGATCGCCTGCCCCCTGAGGTCGTACGTATAACTTGTGTCAAAAACTCCCTGACATCGTATAACTCGTTCCCCAAAAAGAAAAAACTGAAAGCGTAGTGTTGGGCCTGCATATCGCAATGACAACAGTTTGCCCTAAACACCCCATCTGGTGAAAGAAAACAGGCCGGGCCGTACCTGAAGGACATATCCGGGTCCGGCCCGCCGAAGATGGACGGCATCCCGTCAGCGAACCACGACGAAACGACATCGCCGCCGAACGCGTTGACGGCGGCCATGTCACCCTGCTGCTCATGCTGCGGCGGCAGAAACACCTGCACCCGCCGATCATTAACCCCGCGTTAATTACCGCTTAGTAACTACTACGCTATCGGCGGCCATGATGGTATATGATACGGACAGTAAAAGCAAAGCGCAGCAAGGTTCGATCACGTACGTGCTGCATGTCGGAGGCCGACGGGTCGAACGGGTCGATGTGGTTGCGCAGCAGGTATTGCTGCAGTGAAGAAATGGTGCACGAAGAATTAATCCGGTGACTTTACGTGATGGTTAACCACGCAATCTTGCTTGGGTTTATGACGACGATTATGAAATGATGATGATGACAATTAAGATGAAAAACTTCGAATTGACTGACCTTTCTGTCCTCGACGCGGGCGAGGGTGTCCATGAGGAACTTCTCGCAGGCCTCGATCTCGGCCATGGACGTCAGCGCGGCCGTGTCCGGCTCGAACAGCCGGAGGCGCTCCTCCGTCAGCTGCACCTGGTGCTGGTACCTCCGGATCTCCTGCTGAAGCTCCTGCACGCGCGAGCTTATTTACGGACAGAGATCGAAGATGCTGAAGTAATCTCCTATTAGTATTGCTTTTCTTTTCCGTGAACGATGATTGTCCGCACGTGCAGGATAGCAGGGTGCTTACCTCTATGTTCGAGTTCACTGGCGCCTTACTGCTCCGAGATCACCATGTAACACACACGTCGAAGAAGACAGAAACAATGGCAAGGGAGAATGGGAATGATTGAATCAGGAAAACAGAACATGAGATTGGGAAGGAACGGCGCGGCGTACTTGGTCGTCGTGAGTTGCTCGGCTATGTCGCTCTCGCACCTGAGCTGCGTCAGCATCTTCATCAGATACTGCGTTTGATCATACACACGCGGCTTGAATTTCAGTGCTGGCCATCAGGATGTGTAAGAAATGGACTACGTACGAAACAAAAGCGCAAATCCGATACGTCACCTCTCTGTTCCGGACGATTCTGCAGAGAAAAAAACGTCAGGAGAATCACAATGCAACCCGTACGTAGCGTAAGGAAACAACAACTTTTTGTGTAAAAAAAATTGACAGAGATTGTTGTTTGGGGAATTCTCAAGTACGTACATACGTACCCTCCTCGATCGTGCTCCGGGAGATTGATGTACCTCGTGATCACGTCCTCGATCCTACAAGAAACTCTCGCCTCCGTTCGTAAACAATCAAACAATGGAAACGATCGATGATTACAGCGGCAGCACCGATCGAGGGAGAGGGAGACGCACCTGCGCCTGCCGGAGAAGTGGCTGAGTCGCTGGGACGGGGAGAACATGATGAGGGCGATGTCGATGTCGCAGAGGACGGAGAGCTCGTAGGCCTTCTTGATCAGCCCGTTCCGGCGCTTGGAGAAGGTCACCTGCCGGTTCGTGTTGTTCTCGATCCTCTTGATCTGAAGCTTCACGCGGCCCATGGTGGCGACGTCGATAGGAGACGAGAGAGGGAGAGAGGATTTGCGAGCGAGCACTCAGCGTCGATGGAGACAGAGGAGGCGGAGGCGGCCGGCGGAGGTTAAGTGCGACTGGTGATTTTGGTGGGCGGAGAGAGTTTCTCGGGTGGGCTGGGCTGACCCGGCCGGACCGTGCTCGCGGTGGCGCGGCGGGGAGGCGGTGCGGTCGCTGCAACATGGGACTACCGTGCAGGTGTCAATGCGTAACACGGGAACTTGATCAAGAGTTCGAGATCGGACGTCACCAGAGGTCCAACGGCCCTCGCTGGCAGCGCGGCGGCGACGACGCCACTCGTCGTCTCGACGATCAGCCAAGATCTATTCTCTCTCTCTCTCTCTCGATAGTTTCCTGCATACATGAGTAAAAAAATCAAGTATATTATCAAGAAAAACATGCTTTAAGCTACTATTTCTCTTCTTCCTTTTTTTTTTGCGATGAAACTATTGCATTTAGCAAGAGAGTCTTACGCAGATAGGGGCTTAAGCAACGCAGATCAAACCTACAAATATCTACAACATGCACGATGCACCACATAGATGTTTTCAACTAGAAAACTGCATAGACTTTATCGAGATGGACAGAAATAGCTTCACATCAGTATAGTTGGATATGCAAGTCTATGTATATGCATGGACATCCAAAACAAGTTTAGTCAAATGAAAGGAGTACCCAATCAATTTATTTTTCTTATTATTGTGAACGTCTCGGTACCACAAAAGCAAAAGGATTTCCATATCAATTGTTCTCTTGAGTGATAGCAAAGTGAGTTATCAATACGTTCTTCTTTTTTCAGTGGCAAATGAATCACGCTGAGTAAAACTAAGGCTAGAAGTAAATAAACAATTTTGTATCAATCATGCATTTGTAACTAAGTTAAGAAATGATGCTAGTGGATTAACAATTCAAAGAATGGTGGTGGATTAACAATCTTAACTCTTTTTTTATGGTCAAGGCTATTGCAAACCTTTAGTGCTTAAGAAGTCCATATAGCCAACATGTGACATATGCTAAAGTTTTCATGATCGTCAAGTCTTGATGGTGTTCATGATCGTCGAGGTTGGAAGTGGCTCGAGTTTCATCGTTTCGATGAAGGCGGCGAGTTGCATCGCGATGCTGCAACTTAGAGCTTTGGAGGCGAGGATGCTTGTGCGGCTTTGGCAAGGTGGTCTTTTGGCGGCATCGTGCAACGTGTGCGTGAAGTTGCAGATAGAGTATCCTCGGGCAACTACTTCGTGTGCGACACTGTGGCGCCTCCTGGTGGCGTGCGTGCCTCTCGCTCTCACATATAAAGGATCTGATGGTTTATATATACAAGAATAGTTATGACAACACCACATTTTGTTGCATTTTTTTCCCAATTGTACATCATGCCTACATATTTTTCTCTAGGATTTGTTTTAGGCTCTTTGCTTTGTGTTACAATTCAGAATTTCTTTTTTTTATATAAAAAAATAACATGATTCTAGGAGTTCATGATTTAACAAATAGCAATGGGCATCAGCCTACATTGCATTCATGGCATGATATGAGCATTTCGTGGGGCGCGTGCAGTTGAAACACGTGTTCAGCTAGCCATCTAAATACGTTAGTAATCAGAACAATTAAGTCATTTTGAAGACCGTATCAATGTCAAAAAAACTCTTGTAAAAACTGTGAGAGGGTAGATAATTTGTTGTTTAACGTTTAGACTTTTGATTTTTCTTTGTGATTTAAAAATGTAGTGGAGTCGGAAGCTTTGATAGGTCATAATGCTTCGAGTAGTAGTGGATGCAACAAACTAGATAATGCACCCACTGGTTGTAATAATGTTGTTCCTTACTTAACAGAGTTCCCTCCTTTGCAAAAAACAAAAAAAAAGAACCTTACAAACCTATTTTAACCCATACATACCCAACCCATAAAACCCATTTCAAGCAACCCTCTAGCAAGCCTACCTAAAAATGTAGGTAATTAAACAGACTAAACCAAATCAACTATAACACATGGCTTGTCCCAGTTACTAGCTCTAGAAAGATCCATGTCATTTTATGGAACATACTAAGAGTCATATTTTTAATGTGTATTTTTTCTCTCTTTTGAAGTTTTTAACGCTTGTGCTCCATTAGTGATAGAGTGTAAAGACGTGTTTTGTTGCCCGCCGTTGTTCGTCACACCAAACGATTGGAGGCATCGCAAAAAGAATTGGCATTGCTTAGTTTATACGCTAATATTGGCACGAAACACTATGTTTTTCTTTGTTGTTGCTCACGACGACTTGGTGTATTTCCAGACGCCAAACTTTGTGGCGCCGCTATAGTTCAGCATGACAAACTGAGGCCAAAGACCATAGAGTCTCTAACTCTTGAACAAAAGCGGGACAACTGGTTACATTCTCCCTCTTTATTAAGGTAGCTTATAGGGTTTCTTTTTAGAGACGCTCGAAACATGATGAAATCCACTTGAAACAACAAAACAAATTGGAGTCTAAGACCCTGTTCGGCAAGCTGTATGGCAGCTGTATGGCAGCTGTTAAAGAAATAACCGTGAATATTGTAGCTGCTGAATCGCAGGAAGAATTTGGCAGCCGTGAGCTGGAGCAGTTGGTGCCCGTGTTCTCGGGGGTAGGTGGTGCCCGCTCGGCCACGGGTAATTTGCTGGTCGACGGAAGTGGCACGAGCATTCGTCGCCCCGGTCTGGTCGTGTTTCACGTGGCACCGGCGCCGGTCATCCCTCCGTTTTGCCATTCACACAATCGAATTGCAGGGCTGACGGCTCTGCGTGGAGAGGATGCTATATGTAGCCATGTGCAAAATCGTTTGAACGAGTGATTTGTTTTGACGAGATCATTTGTTTCAAAAAGACTAGCTCAAGTCCAACCCAGCATTTCATATAAGACGAAATGCAGCAGAAGTGCAAAACAGCTGAACCGAGCTCCAGTACAGGGGAGATCTCAACGGACAACAGCATATTCTTTCCTCCTCGGGTGTTGGACATGAGCATATGCGCTTGCTGTGTCATCGTCTTCGGCGAGATGGACGTGCATCCACCCGTGCAATCATGTCGGCCCAACTAAACTGCTTCTAGTTTTGCACTCCGATGGTTTTGGTGGCCACTTGCTAGCCGATCGTCCTTTCCATACCATAACCTTTGCACTGGCTGCGGAACTTCATGTTCAGTACGTGCGGTTTGCGCTACCTTTTACACATCTAAAAATGGTTTGAGCCCTGTATAAATACGAATTGTTTAGCAAGAATCCTGTCAAAATTAGACCTTTTCATACCCCTTCCCTCATGCTGAATACGGATGACACATTTTTGTCTCGATGCCAGCCAGATGCCACCACCAACCCACATGGCACAATCTTTTTTCCCTAACCATTTTTCTTCCAGCCTCCTTCAAATAACCAGCCGCCCACCTGCAAACACCAAACAAGCACGCCCCTGCGCAAGAACTCGGGAAAGGGACCAGCCGGAATTGAAAAACCGTCGGCCTTTTCTTTTCCCCCGCTTCCGTCCTCGGTTTCCTCGTTATTCCTGGCGATCCCCTCGACCCCCGCCGCTCTAGATCTCTCCGACGCGCCCCGGGCTTGTTTTCGCCGAGTTCTTGGAGTTCCAGGTCTCCAGGAGCCCTACAAAAAGGGGGGCACGGTTCTTCCCCTTGGTTCCGCACGGAGTTCTTGAGGTGTGTTTCTTGAAGGATTCGTGTTCTTGCTCTTTATGTATGTTCTTTCATCTCCGGCATGGTTGCTATGTTCTTTAGGAAAGAAATGTAGGGATTGGGAGGCTGGTTAGTGCAAGGGGTTGATTGATCTTGTTTTGCTTTATAGGCCTTGTTTCAACCCATGGCTAGAAAAGTTTGAATTGTGGGTTAATGCATTATTTTCTTATGATACAAACTAATCCAAGAATTGCTCAATCTTTTCCTGGACTGACATTCAAGTACAACAGACTGACGATTTTCTCGTTTCTCATTGGATTAGAATGGCCACGGCTGTATCTCAGCGTGCAATAGTGTCTGCCCAATCCCATCAATGGGATGTCAAGAACTCTGGTTTCCAAAAGAGGACGGGCAATGCACGCTTGGTTTCTGTAGGAAGTAGATGTTCAACCAGCCGGAAATCACGATTGGTTTGCGCATCGGGCGTGCCGGGGTCTGTGGTGCAGCCAATCCAGCTACCATCAAATGGCGACGGAGGCCACACCCCAAAGAAATCAAGTAATTTTCACAATTTCCACTAGAATGAACTCTTTATTATGGAAATTTAGCAGTTTTTTGGACATAGATATACATAGTTTTTTTAAAACTTTATCCTTTTTTTTTGCTTTGTAGGTGAAAGTGCTCTTATATTGATTCGGCATGGTGAATCGCTGTGGAATGAGAAAAATCTTTTTACTGGGTGCGTCGATGTGCCCCTGACACCCAAGGGTGTCGAGGAGGCCATTGAGGCAGGTAAAAGGATATGCAATATTCCGATCGATGTAATATATACTTCATCACTGATTCGTGCTCAGATGACTGCGATGCTTGCGATGATGCAGCATCGGCGAAAGAAGGTAGTGTATCTTTCTTTCGTTGAATGTTTTCAGTAATAATTGTGTAGCATGTGTATCTTTTGTCCTGTGCAATTATAAAGAGTCAGTATACATGCTTTTGCAGATTCCTATCATCATGCATAATGAGAGTGAACAAGCTCACAGGTGGAGTCAGATTTACAGTGAAGAAACATTAAAACAGTCTATTCCTGTCATAACAGCCTGGCAATTGAATGAGCGAATGTAAAGGGTTCTCCCACTTATTCGTTAGTGTTCTATTCAGGTAATTTATAAAAGCTGTTTGACCATTTTCTCTTGAACCATTGCCTTGTCTAGGTATGGTGAATTGCAAGGCCTTAATAAGCAGGAAACAGCCGATCGATTTGGCAAAGAACAAGTTCATGAGTGGCGCCGTAGTTACGATATTCCTCCCCCAAATGGTGAAAGCCTGGAAATGTGTGCTGAGAGAGCTGTTGCTTATTTCAAAGAGCAGGTGAGTGCATGAACACGTGTCAACAATTACTGAAAGATAAAATATTTACTGATATTATTGGACCGCTGTTTATAACTGTTTATATTATTTGATATGGAAACAAAACTGGTATCATGGGTCTCCTGAATAATTTTATTTATCCTGGACTTAAAAGTCTAGTTCCATCTAACCTGTTTTTGGTTGTCTGATAGATCATTCCTCAACTTGTGGCTGGAAAGCACGTGATGGTTGCTGCACACGGGAATTCACTTCGTTCAATTATAATGCATCTGGACAAATTAACTTCTCAAGAGGTAGTCTAGCTTTGTTTTCTTCTACGTCCTAGCATTACATTGGGTATGGGAATAAGACTGTTGTCCTTTCAGGTAATAAGCCTCGAGCTGTCAACAGGCATTCCTATGCTTTACATTTTCAAGGAAGGAAGGTTTATAAGACGGGGGAGCCCAGTAGGACCTTCTGAGGCAAGTGTATATGCATATACCAGGGTAAGAGTCTTCCCCATGTTAGTCTTTCTTTCCTAAATAAAGCTCTCTACTCAATTTGCCTACCTAGAACTGATAGGCAAAATAATTTGCTAAGCGCTGTACATGTCAAAACAAATTGACTAATAGGAATATAACTGTTTCTGATAGTTAATATCTGCCACTCACAAAGCGCATGTGTTTGTGTACATGATTTGAGCTGCTGAGCAATTTAGTGAACCATCTACTTTTCGTAAATGTTTATTGTAAGAGCTGTGAATATTACTGAATCTTGTTAATGTAGCGATAAACAAATGAATAAGTTGGGCTTCTCTCTTTGATGTTGATAATTTTTTTTGCTCTGACCAAAGTCTTCATATTTTTCGTTGCATTACATATTCCTTTATCTGCGGTAGTAGAAAACCTATTGATGTGATCCTTTCTTTAATGATTCCAAGTACCTTTCCTTTCTTTTTCGTTTCCTTTTTGTAAGTTTTTGCGGTTAGCTAATTCATGAGTTTTCGACACCTTATCCTGCAGACCTTGGCTAAATACAGACAAAAGCTGGATGGTATGGTTCAGTAAAAGGTCAGTTTATGAGCGGGATGGAATCCATCGACTGCGAACTCGTCTGTAACAATGAAATCCATGTAACTGGTTTAGAATAGTGTAGATGCATCATGGCATGTTGTACGCTGATAGAGTTTTATTGATGGGAATGATATACATTGTTTTTTCCAAAAACGAACATTAGTCTTGCAAGAAAAACTGAACTGTTGTCATTCGACAGATTCCTGGACTAATTCACTCTTGTAAGTCTATCTGTACAACCAAGTTAAGAATGCCAAAGTGCTGTAAACCTCGACATCCACGATCCAGGAGACCAGAGTACATTTGCACATAGCTGGCTGAATGCTGAACATAACAACGAAATAATGTTTCAGTCGAGCACAATCGTCAGGTTACTATACTCGTGTAGCTTAGCACAGGGTGAACACCAAAATAAGTATCAACACGACCAGCCCAGCAGCAGTCTGCAGCAAGCAACTAGTCTCCGAGCTGGTCTTCTGCGCCGCCGCGGCCTTCCTGAGCTCGACTTCCGCCTTGCGCGTCGCCGAGGCGGCCGACGACAGGTTGCTCTCGACGACGTCGATGGCCTGGTGCTGGCCGTGGACCAGCGTGGCGAGGTCCCTGAAGATCTCGTTGATCTCGGTGATCTCCTGCTGGATCTTGACGATCTCCTGCTCCCGCTCCTGGACGAGCGCCTCGTTGAAGGTGACCTCGCTCTCCAGGCGGACCAGCTCCTGCGTTCTACGTGACTCGCCGAGCTGCTGCTCCTGCGGCTGCTGCGTTTGGACGTTGCTTTGGTGGTGATCGTCCCACGTGCCGTTGTACGGCCCCGTTCGCGAGGGAGACGCGTAGCTCGTCGTCCCCGGCGGCGCCGGCGGTGAGAAGAACGGCGAGAGGAACGCGGCGGAGGAGGAGGCGGTTTCTTGCCGGTCCGCCGTGATGACCCGCTGCTGCGCGCGCTGGAGGTCCCTCAGCGCGGCCTCGAAGTCCGCGGCGAGCTTCGGCCCGATTATCTCCGCCGCGGCCGCGTCGTCGCCTCCAGCGCCCGCGCC